>PVJL010012075.1:0-20452 GCA_004026885.1 Lyroderma lyra
GTGACTCCCTGGTCAGGGTGGTGGAGCACTGGCCACCAAACCCTCCGTGCCGGCAGGGCCGATGGGCACGTCTTCCTGGCAGACGCTGTCACTTGTGCAGGACACACACGCCAACTGCCCACAGGGTCTGACTGAGACGCGGGAGGGAAGACCTAACAGATTTAGGCGTCTGGGGGGGACATGCCCGCGACCTGGGATTGTGAGGGGAGGGGCAGAACCAGGGGAGAAGGACCCTGCTGCACGCCTCCTGGGGGGCTTGGGAAGCAGGACCCCACGGCAGGTTCAGCCCTGGCTGCAGGTCAGTGCAGAAATGGATGCAGATGGGCGCTGAGTTCACAGCCCCCCGGCACACGAAGGCCAGTGGGGGACCCGCACACTGCCCAGCCGTGCCAGGGGATCGGCCTGAGAAGAACCTGTGGGACCCACGGGCAGCGGAGCGCAGAGAGCGGCCCAGGACACGGTGTGCTCAGTCGTCCGGGGGAACGCGTGTGGCCAACACCTGACCCACCTCGGAAACTCTTACTCACGTCTTCCCTGCCGTCATCATTGCCGCCCACGTCGGTCCTTCTGATGAGTCCCTGCGAGTGGCATCGCGCCGGGCATTTAGGGGAAGCTCGGGGAGCAATCTTTCCAGACGCCGAGGTGACTCCGAGCACTAGGACCTGGAAAGACTCAAAGCACGGACCCAACGGGAGGGCTCCCGGCGCTCTCGCACCTTGGCCGTGCGCAGAAGGGCAAGAAGAGCTCAGGGTGGCCATGGTGCCCTCGGTCAGATGGGCAGCCTTCCTGACGAAACACGGGGAGCCCTCGGAACGCTCCTCGGACGCTCCCGGAACGCGCTCCAGAAACCACAGCAGCCCCCCGGGAGCGTGTGGACAAGGCGGACCCGCAGGCCCCCTTCCCAGGCCTGGCCGCTTCTCTGACTTCCGTAGCAGCTCCGATCCTGGCCCAGGGCAAGAAGGGGGACCCCTGAGCACCCGAGTTCCCTCGGATTTTCTCCTTGCAGGCCTTTCCCCCCGCGCCCCTGATCGTGGGGTCCTGATTACTGTGCAAGAACGTTACCTGCATTTCCGCTTCATCCCAAGGACGTGACAGTATTTAAATTCGGAGGCCTGGGAAGCAGGCGGGGAGACAGCTCAGACTTCCCCAGGAACCAGAGAGAACCGAGAGCGGCTGCGTTCCTCTATGGGGAGAGCCAGAGCCTTGCTCCCTCGCAGCCGTCGTCCAGCGTTACCTGCCCCCACCTTGTCTCTCCTCCCTCCCCGCTGCCTGGACACCTGGCTCCTCAGGGCGAGGGGCCTCTGTGCCTCTGAGGGCGTGGCCGAGTGGCTCAACAGGAAGGGCGCCAGATTATCTAAGTGTCACTGTTTCTAGAGATGCAAGCGACATGCCTCACCTCTACTTGTCACAGCTGTAGGCAGCTCTTGTTGCAAAGACTAGCTGTCAGTGCACCTGGGACTCCCCGAAGTGAGCTGTCCTTACCTGTGTAAAATCATTCCGGAAATTACTCCTTCACAAATGAGAGCATTCACTATGGCCACTGTTAGAAGCTTGGGGACAGCAAGGATTCCCAGGAGCCCAGGGCACATCCACCGGTCCCCATCCAGGGGGCCCACTCAGGTGGTGCCACCTGGGTTTGGTTTTCAGTCACTATCCAGTGCTTTGTCATTGCCAAAAACAAAAATCCGGACATATCAATGAACATTTAATTAACAGTCTACAAGTACCCCCAAATAATTATTTGTAGTCTTTTAATTAAAGATTGACTCTGAAAAACAATGAAAACCGTAAGAATAGTTACATAAGAGCTTCTGTTCCTCGGGAGCATTCTGACTTGATGTCCCCGGAGATGCGAACCCAGCATAATAGTTTTATTAGCTCTTATTAGGGCTTTGATACACGCACTTCAAAGCAGTGGCTGCTCGCCTTTCATTTGAAGTGGAGGCACCTTGGCTGGCGTCGGCGCTGTCTGCAGGGGCAGCTGCTCCCCGTGGGGCCCCGAGCCCAGGCCCCGAGCCCAGGCAGGCCTTTCTGACAAACCCAGTTCTCTGTGAAGCTGTTGATTTTCCTTTTCTCGATCGTATCAGGGGCGGGGGAGGGGAGACCAGGTAAACAGGGTCTTCCGCAACCGGGACTCACCATTGAGGGGGTCAGTAAAGGTGGCCTGACCCAGAGAAACGTCGTAGGCGATCATGGCGAGCCCCTAGCCCACCGGCCCATTCTGTGCTAGAATCTTCTCAGCAGCGTGCTGGTGCTCAGGTGGTCACCTAACCTCTGCTTTGGACACCGTCCGTGGTCAGGAGCTACCGTGGAGGTCCACCTTACCGCGGCCAGTTACCGCCCACTGTTCTGTAACTCCCGTACGGGCCCCGGGCCCCGGGCCCCTCGCGCCGTTCACAGGCTCCGGTTCTGCCCTCGGGAAGACGACGGGAGGGTCCAAGCCGCTTTGCGTCGTCTCAAGCCGGCTGTCGTGTTCTCTTCCTAAACGCTTTGCCAACTTTCTCACCAGTCTCTGGTTGACGACATGTCCAGATACTTTCCGTGTCCGGGTCTCTGTCCTTCTGTTGGTTGGTGTCCCTCCCAGGCATGGAGCAGAACTGACCCCCGAGCTCCGAGGCCTGAGGGACCTCCCAGCTGGCTCTGCAGCCAGAGCCCTCACGTTATTGACATCGTGTAAGTCACCAGCGTGGTAGATACACGTCCACATGTCACCTGGCAAAGTCTATGGTCAGCTGCAACTCAGCCAGCTATTTCCTACATAAACTAAACTACATTCAAAGCAGTTCTTCTCCATCCTCTATTTGCAATAGCAAACCTGAACACCAAGACACTATGTTTATCCTTGTTCAATTTATCTTGTTAGTTTCAACCCATCTTTTCCGATATCAAGATCCTTTGAAACTTGTTGATATCATTTGTCATGTTTGCTGACCTCTGCTTCGTGTCACCACGGATTCGATAAAGCGCACGGTCAGTGTTTCATCCGAGTCATTGATACGCGCATGGAACATGACAGGGACAGGCAAACATCCTTTAAGCTGCTGCTGGAGACCTCCGTCCCCTTCTATGTCATTCCAGAAATCAACTCTTTTGAATAGCATGGTGCTATCAGCCGCAAATCCACACACAGCCTGGGTCCGGAGGAGATCAGAGGAAGCTGTGCCATAGGCCTTACTGTATTGTCCATCTATGTCTACTGCCCACCCAACCACCATCATCCCATCTGCCAGTCTAGCAAAGATGTCAGAAAAGTGACCAAGGCCACTTGGCATGTCTTGGATTTAGGAAGATCACTTCTTTATTTCTTACGTGTCCACAGACGGTCTGCCTAAATAATACGTTCTTTTCCCAGGAGGGGACATCAGGAACCGCCTGTAGTTTTTACAATTCACATTTCCCCCTCTGGGAATCTTACGACAGTGTTGGTCTATTGATTCGATTCCTTGCGATTGCAGAGGACAATATTAAGAATGACAAAGAAGATAAAAACTTACATTAAATTCAGTTTCCAAAGAACTTGAGAATCTGCATTTTGAAAGCTAATTCTTAGCCAGAGAGGGAAGCAGAGCCCAAATCTCGAGAGCCCAAACCTGTCCTAAACACCTTAAGGATTTATCATGTAGGCCTAAGGAGCAGTTCGAAGACCCAGGATAAAGCAGAATCCTTGCTCTATCTCCTATCTAGCAATTAGCTTCTCTGGTCTCGGTTTCTTCATCTGTAAAATGATGGCATCTATTCCAGTTGCTAGTTTCAGTACTTAAGAGGTTAGTTGCTAAGGATGACAAGACAGGTGGCCAGATTTATATACAAGGGTCTGATTCCCTGTCACCCTTTCTGAAGGGTTTAAACAGCTATGAAATTTTTATTTATCTGCTGACCACAATACACACACACACACACACACACACACACACACACACACAATTATTATTACCAAAAGGCTGCTGCCATAAGTAAGATTAAGAAAAAGGCTGTAGAATTCATCCCGAAGAGCCAGGAAGAACCCTCTCTAGCCCATTACAAAGACTGGGACGTCTTGTCTACCTTTATTCCACCGTGGGTCTTGGTGGAAAGATCTGAACATGGCTCTCAAGCCTCACAGCTGATAAGACTCCTCTGTGGGGCATTTCCAACCTTCATGCCTAAGGTGAAATTGAGAGTCATCTGTGGGACTGAACTTCCAAGTGTGTTAACTTTGTGAAATCTCTGATGCAAACCTCCCATAGGTTTAACAGGGATCCTGACTCCCCTTACCATGAACTGCCATCCTCTTTAATAAATGTCCCATCCAAGGACTAGTTAATGCCCCCAAACACTTTATTGTATTGGAAGTCAAGATGATGAACTGGCTGTGTACAAAGGTTTTAAAGTCAAACTTCTTGGGTTTAAATACTATCTCAACTACCTTGATGTAATTCTATACATCTATTTCCTCTCCCATGAAACAGGCTATTAATAGCACTATCATGGAGAACAAATCAGTTAATACACATGAAGGATTTGTTTTTGCTTTATGGTGAGCATTCAAATATGCACTTTGTTTTGGGCAAAGGGACTCTGAATTTCTGGGATCTGGCTTGGCATGTGTAGCTGTGTTTTCTGGTGAACCTGTGGCCAGCTTGCCCCTGAATTGTCTTGTGTTTCATTTTCTTCCTCCCTATCTCAGTTCCTATTAACCTTGACCTTGCTTCCCCGGGATTGCCCCTTTCATTGAAGTGTCTGCCGTAAGACCAGCCTTCTCTGGTTCCTGCCCCACAGCAAGGGTATAAAGTGCTCCGGTACGAGGGCAAGGATTGCCTCAGCCACCAAGGTTCTCGTCACTGCATGTCCCCGCTGTTCCTTTCTGGTTCCATCTCTGACCATCAGTGCATCCACTGGTTTCCAATATTTTGCTGGGATTTGACAGTTTCTCTTTGTCCTTTGTCCTTGGCCATGTGACTGGACATGGCCCCAGTTTCTCTCCTGCTGCCTTTTGTCAGGTAAGACCTGACTTTGGATGATCACCCACCTGATTTGATAGCCTTCAAATTCAGCAAAAGACAGCAACTGAATTTCAACTCTGACCCTATGCTTTCCAAACTTTACACACACACACACACACACACACACACACACACTCCAGAATGACAAATAACCCATTTTGCCACAGAGTTTTAAAAGAGACAAAAACCATCTAGTTCTGTTCAGGGGCTTCCAAGCTAGATCCACTGTCACCATCATTGTGTAGAGTCCACATGAATCACGGGGACAGCCCAGCTACACTCGGCGCTACTCAGCACATATGTCCTTCGGTGAGGGAAGACCAAGTGTTGCACCATGACCCCACTGATGCCAAGCTGATTTATCCCCAGCTCCCTCTACTCTGTCACCCAAACGTCAAGAGACCAGAAACCTCCTTTTGCCACTGGCAATAAAGACAAAGAGAAGTGATGCGGGAAGAGGATGAAATTAGAAAGTAGAAGACAAATCGAAACTGTGTCCAGGTCTCTACTGGTGCTAGACCCTACCCGCTACCTGTCTTGAAGCCCATCCACTCTTGTAGGTGGACTCTCACGGAGGAGGCAAAAAGCTGTTTCGAGAACCACCCAATCCACATTACTTACACAAGATTAAACTGTTCAAATTTCAATGTTGTCCGCCAAAAATATAATAAAAGGAAGTTGTATGGAGTAGAATGTGCTGACAGCAGTGATGTTTCGGCCATAATTCATGTGTCCTGGTGGATGCTCTGGAAGGCAGCCCAGCAGGCTAATGTAGATCGGAGATGCTCTCCTACTGATGGCCAAACGATTGATTGGCATTTCTGCCCCGTCATTAAATCAGCTCAAAACTGAAGTGGAGGCGGTTCCAATAGGAGGAAAATCGAAGAGGAGCGAGGGAGTGAAGGGTGCTGAGCAGTGCCACAGGAGGTAACCAGGTAGACAGGCCAAGGCAACCTTTCCAAGCTTGGTTTACGGTCTAAGCCACCTCCCACCTTGATTTTTCTGCTATGATTTCAAAAGCAAAACAGAAGCTAATATATACATTACCACATAAAGGTGACATTTACCTATTCATTCTCTCTTCCACTTGGAAGAAGATCTCCCCCCTACCCAAATTATCCGCTTTTTTCCAATTGTTCTGCTAATAAGAGCCATACAATCAATGCATTCTTCTCTTGGTGCGTGCAGAACTGAGTGGTTATCTGCTCCGTCCTCACGGGTAGACATGCCCTCAAGTCTTGGTGTCAATCGAGAGTTGAGGAACACGCCTCTGTCTGCTTCCCCAGGCTGGACTCACGCTGCCATCTGGGTGGCTTTCAGGCCGCCTCTGCCCATGAGTCAATAAAGGAAAATGCATTTCTGAATTAGCAACTATGGAACAGAATTATATATGAAAATATACTGCCCCCTGACTTTGTAGTGCATAACAAAGCAATATGGAACTAAATTTATAAATTGTGCACGTTAAGTTTCCTAAATTTAATGTGAATAATTAAATGACTTCCAAGTCGATATCCTCAGTATTTTGTGATCGATGGGTAGGAAGCAGAGAAAGGATTTTACAAAGGGCCTAGCAAGTGCCAATCATTTGCGATGTGATCAGGTCATTGCGTTGAGTGTTATAAGTGTATACTGGGTTTGAAGAGGAAGAGTGAAAAACAAAGGTAAAAATACCTTTTTGATAGTTTTTATATTGATTACACATTGAAATGATATTTGGGGACTAGTGGGCCAAATAAAACATATGATTAAAATTAACTTCACGTGTTTGTTTTGATTTTTTTTTAAGTGACCTGGGTTCAAGTTCGCACTTTAAGTGCCTCTCCCTCCTGATCTCTTCTTCATCTGAGAGGCAGACTAGCTGGAAGGTTCAGAGAACCAGGTCAATGTGGGTTTAAGCCCAGGTCTACTACCATTTATGAGCTGTTTCTTCTTCAGTAAGTTTTTTAATTGCTCTAGTCCTTAGTTTCCTCATCTATAAAAGGGCTTAATAATAACTAATTTGTAAGATTGCTATGCAGATTAAATAAAATGATGTATGAAAAAGCAGTTATTACCATGCCTGAGCTATAGTAGGTATTCAATAAATTTGGATTGTTATTACTATCTGTCAAAAGAAATGGTTGAGCAGACGATGGCTAATGGATCTTTAAGTCTGTTGTTGAATAATTGCACACCTCTTGCCACTGAGTGATCATTCAGAATCACATTATGGAGGCAGAGAAAGCTTTTTCACAATTGCTGGCTATGCTATTGATGTATTTATTTGCATGGATTCAAAATGTTCTCCGAAATCATTTCAGATCTTTCTGAGTTGAGGTATGAGGACATTCCAGCTCAGATCAAGTTCCATCTCTGGACCCTGCCACCTGACACAGGGGACCACTCACATTTAACTAAGGAAATGACTCTCCCACCAAATGTTTTATTGGCCATATCACCCACAGTGCCAGAGCCTGCAGAGTACCAGGTTACTCAGGGTTGAAGACCTTGACCTCTGGCCCTCTCTAAAATAGTCTTGTTGGCTGGACCTTTTGCAGCAACACTCAAAAGCTTGACTGAAGTGAATCTGGCCCTGCAAATAATGCTAAACAAATTTTCCCACCTTTCATTGGCTTCTGGCAGTTCAGAAAGAAAGTCCAAAATCTTTCACATTGTCTGCAGACCTGATGTGACCTGGCCCAGGCCTGCCTCCACCGGTGGCTGCTCAGACATCTCCCTTTCTCGGGTACTCTGCTCTAGGCAAGCTGGTCTCAGTTCAGTCCCTCCAACGTGCCCATGAGGTCTTCCCCAACTCAGAGCCTTTGCACAGGATGTGGCCTCTTCCCCCAGACTTCGCCTGGCTAACTCCTACTTACCCTTTCGGTCTCTGCTTATTTGCCACGCCCAAAGACAGAGTTGCCTCATCTTTTATTTTAATATCACTTTGATTTTTCCTTCAAGGCCCTTAAGGCCCTGATCAAAATTTTATTCTTTCTTTTTCTCTCCAGCTCAACACACAACTCTGTTCTTCTTTGCCGAATCTCCAGCACCCTACACGTAGTAAGCATATTTGTTACACCAGTGCCTAAATACTCATAGATAACTAGACAGACGTTGTCCACAGTGGAAATCATTGTCTACCTTTCTACCAATCTTGGTTTCTGATTCCCTCCCTTTCCCACCCCTGCCCCTCATGCCTAGAAGTTCTTCTCCTGGGTGATGCTTCAGCAGGCCCTACACTCACCCTGCACGTTGAAATGGATGAGTCATCCTGGGTCCTGACGATGCAGCTGGGATGAAGTTACGGAGGGTTCAAGTATACTGCAAATCGTAATAGCAACAGCTGCTACTTTCAGCATGTGAAACGTGCCGCCCAATGCTTCACGATGTTTCTCATCACATTTAGCCTTCGCCGCAGTCCTATAGGACAGGGACATTCTCCGTTTTGCAGATGAACAAACTGAGACCTAGATTAGGCCACCTGGCAGCTAATTGCTGAGAGGATATTTGCAACAAACTCGATCTCATTCCATTCTCTGCTTCAGGTACCAGCTTTGCCAGGTAACTCTCAACGGACCCTCGGTCCACCCTTGCTCCTTCCCAGTTCATCGGAGCTCCTTCCTTAAGGAGCCGCATCTTCAGGGCTAGTCCCCAAACAAGCCCAAATTCAGGCAGAAGTTCTTTTTCTCACAACACACCGATGGACCCACTCTCTCTTTGGTTCTCACAATCTAGCCTTTCTTCCGATTTCCGTAACTTTTTTTAAAAATCCAGTTCACTCTGACTCTTGAATTTGAGGAGCAGGAGTATTTATTATTTATTTAGTCCCTTCTATGTATCAGCCGTTCTTCTGTTTCACATATGGCATCTCAGTCAATCGCCTAATAACCCATTAACTGGTTATCAGTGCCCTCTTAACATGGCAGACGACAGTGAGCCGCAGAGAAGCTAAACAGTTTGCCGAGATCACACAGATGCTAAGCAGGAAACTGAAAACTTCATACCGATTGGTCTTTGACTCCAGTCACACTTTTTCCTCTCTCCGGAGTTGGCCCAAAAGCCCAAAGCTTTCTGGTTGGGCCCGCAGGCCTTCGCACGTGTTTCTCACTCTCCGGTTCCTGTGCCCTCTTCCTGTGTAGGTCCTCCCATCGGACGTCCCCATCCACATGCTGGGCTCCAGCTCTGTCCCTCACCCTCACACGAAATCATTCCATTTTCCCCCTTCCTTCCTTTTTTTTCTCCTTTATTTTTATTTTTCAATTACATTTGACATACATATTATATTGGTTTCAGGTGTACAGCACAGTGATGAGACATTTATATAACTTACAAAATCTGATACATCTGGTCCCCATCTGACACCACATAGTTATTACGATGTCATTGACTGTGTGCCCCGTGCTGCACTCTACATCCCTGTGACTATTCTGTGACTATGAATTGGTACTTCTTGATTCCTTTCCCTTTTTCACCCACCCCTCCCACCCTCCTCCTATCACCCCGAGAAATCTAGGACCCATCTGACGCCACCCATGGTTATCGCAACATTACCGACTGTATTCCCACGTTATACCCTATACCCCATGACTATTACTTTGTAACCACCAGACCGAACTTCCCCGTCTCCTCCCCTTATTTCACCCCGCCCCCAACACTTCTCCCACCTGGCAACAAACCACACATTGTCTGTATCTATGGATCTGTTCCTGTCCCACTTGGTTATTTTCTTCTTTGGATTGCACCTATAAGCGAAATCAACTTGCATCTGTCTGAACTCCACTCGGCACAACACCCTCCATGCCTTTTGATTGGAGCTTTTAATCCATTTAAATGGAAGGTAATTGTTGATGTGTACCTATTGCCATTTTATTGTTCATAATTTTTCTTTCCCCACCCCCCTTCTTAAAGCAGTCCCTTTAACATTCCTTGTAATACTGGTTTGGTGGTGATGAACTCTTCAGCTTTTTCTTGTCTGAGAAGTTGTTTGTCGAGTAATCTTGGTTGTAGGTCCTTACTTTTCATCACATCGAATATTGTCTGCCACTCCCTTCTGGCCTGATAAGTTTCTGTTGAGAAATCAGCTCAGTCTTATGGGAGCCCCCTTATATACTTACCTATTTATCTAGTTGCTTTTCTCTTGCTGCTTTCAGGATTCTCTCTTTGTCTTTAACCTTTGTCATTTTAATTATGATGTGTCTTGGTGTGGGCCTATTTGGGTTTATCTTGTTTGGGGCTCTCTGTGCTTCCTGGGCTTCTTTGTCTGTTTCCTTCATCACATTAGGGAGGTTTTCAGTCGTTATTTCTTCAAATAGGTTCTCAGTTCCTTGTTTTCTGTCTTCTCCTTCTGGTACTCATATGATGCAAATGTTGTTGCAGAGGCCCCTTAAACTATCCTCATTTTTTTGGATTCTTTTTTCTTTTTGCTGTTCTGACTGGATGTTTTCTTCTACTTTGTCTTCCAATTCACTGATTCAATCCTCTGCTCTATCTAGTCTGCTGGTGGTTCCTTCTATTGCATTCTGAATTTCAGTTACAGTATTCTTCATTTATGACTGGTCTTTTTGTATGGTTTCTATGTCCTTCTTTATGCTTGCTATCTCTCTGTTGAAGTTTTCACTAAGTTCCTTGAACATCCTTAAAATCATCATTTTGAGCTCTGTATCCTGTTTAGTTCTTTTGGAATTTTCTGCTATTCTTTTATGTGAGATGTATTTTTTTGTTTCCTCATTTTGGCTACCTGTCTGTATTTGTTTCTGTGTATTAGGTAGATCTGCTATATCTCCCAGTATTGCTGGATAGCCTTATGTAGTAGATGCCCTGTGGGGCCCTGGCATTTTCTCCCTGGTTACTTGTGCTGGGTGCTCCTGTAGATTCTGGTCTGATGCCAGTGCTGTGCCTGGAGCTACTTAGCAAAAGTCTCAGAACACACCAATGCTGGTGGCCACCAGCCTGGGGCCTGGGGACTCAGCTCTCCAAGGAAGATTGCAGTGTAGGTAGGGCTGGCTGCTCAAGGAAAAAGTGCGTCTGGCATTGGCAAAGTTGAATGAGATGGGGTCCCAGTGAGTCAGCAGGGTGGAGTGAGCAAAGCTCACCAGACCAATCAGATTCAGATTTGGCCATGTGGGGGCAGGCACAACACAGGAAAGATGGTGCCCACCAGCCGGCTGCATAGGAGGAGGTCGCACCCAGGAAAAATGACAGTCCTTCAGCCCTCACTCCAAGGCCACAAACCTCAGTCAGCCCTGTATGCCTCCAACACCCAGAGTCACTGTCCCTCTGCTGGAGCCCCGGGTGAGTATCCAGAGTGACTGAGTCTGCGCAGGCACTTTATGTGGACGTCTGGGTTTCCCGGAGCCTTCTGTCCCAACCAGATGGTCAGAGTCCCCACCGTTTTTCAGTCAAATGTTGTGGGGCTCCTCGTCCCAGTATCAGTGCTCTGGGCTGGGGATCCTGGTGTGGGGCTGGGGTCCCTCGCTCCTCTGTGGGGAACCTCCATGGCTGAGATGTCCTCCTGAACCTCTGCCACTACTGGAGGTTTGGCTCCTTTGCATCTTTGCCCCTCCTACCAGTCTTGCAGTGGCCTCCTCTTCTTTGTATTCTTAGTTGTAATGCTTCTGTTCAGCTAGACTTCAGATGGTTCTCCATGGTGGTTGTTCAGTAATTTAGTTGTAATTTTAATGTGTTCAAGGAATGAAGCAGGCACAGTGTTTACCTACTCCACCATCTTGGATCTCCTCTCCCACCTCCTTTCTTAAGCAATGGTTGGCACAATGTAAATTTATGTTTATATGTATGTTCATTCTATTTACATTTGCAAAACAACTACATTTGCATATCTCTTTTCCACAGCCACTTTCACGGCATGTTAAGGAAGGCAAGAGTCATGAGCATGGGGCTCAGGGAGCATTTTATTTGGGAGCTGGTCTTGTTCAGATGCAATTACATTGTCACATATCATCACATTAGCAAATAGCAGGACCCTTGGGGAATGGGACAGAAGACAGACCAGCTTTGATCGGCTAAGTGGCATCCTTGTATAAGGCAGCTAATGGACCAGGGGACAATGCAGTCACTGAAGGTGGGATAGAAACCGCAACAGAGCTTTGGGGGCACAAGGACACTGACAGAGACAAGAGGGCCAAGGTAGGGAGCACACTGTTGGAAAAAATGAATGGTGGGCTTCAAATTGTTTGTTAGTCTGGTCCTGAAAATGTCATTACCATGAACTTGTCTCTAAAAACAAGTAACAGAGAATTGGAGAAAGCTGCAGTTGCAATGGGATCCTTATAGAAGATGCCATTGGTCACAAAGGACCTGAGGCCCCTGCTGAATCCGATTAGGTTGCATACACAGAGGATTGCTATGATAAATATTGCATGTTCGCACTAATACATACAATCTGTAAAAGCAGAACTCATAGAAACAGAGACTAGAATGGTGGTTACCAAGGCCTGGGGGCAGGGACAGGGGGAGATGTTGCTCCAAGTGCCCAAACCTCCAGTTAGAAGTTGAAGTAAGTTCTGGGAATCCATGTGCATCTGTGGTTGTAGGCAGCAATACTGTACTAAATACTTGCAAGTTGCTAAGATAGTAGATCTTAAACATCCTCACCACAAAAAAAAAAAAAAAAAAAAAAAAAAAAAAAAAAAAAAAAAAAAAAAAAAAAAAAAAAAAAAAAAAAAAAAAAAAAAAAAAAAAAAAAAAAAAAAAAAAAAAAAAAGAAAGAAAGAAAGAAAAAGAAAGAAAAGAAAAGAAAGACAATAAGGTCATGAAGTGACAAGGTGGAGGTGTTAGCCAACACTGCTGCGGTGGTAATTATATTGCAATATATGTGTATCACGTCAACACATGTACACCTTAAACATCCACATGTTATATGTCAATTATATCTCAATAAAGTGGGAAAAAAAATTCATTGGAACCGGATCCCCATCTCAGCCTCTGTTTCTAAGAAACATCACTGATGTCATTGCTCTCATGCCCCTGACAGGCCCAAACTATCCTGGAGTCCTAGTCTGGACAACACCCATTATCTCTCCAAACCCACTCAACCCTCCCTGCCTCATTCAACTGCAGGTTTGTCAGTCAAGTGGATGACCCAGAAGGAGGCAGGCTCTCTTGTACCTCCATCATGTCAATGTTCTCTGTCAGATGAAAAGAGTCTGCCCATGAGCTCACCTTCAGAGTTGGGAGATGAGTTTTGGACCTGACTAAAGCACAGCTACTCCTCCAGCTCCTGAGTTTCAGGGAGAGTCCGTGGAGAGAAGTCAAGTTCCCACGTCAGTGCAGGATAGAGGCCACGCCCAGCCTGAATCACTTGTACCCAACATTAAACTGACATCCTTCTGAATGACTCCCTCCTCAGCAGCAACTGGGATGGTGGTGGCTGACTGCCCCCTCTCCATTAGCAAACCCTCCCCTGGGCCATTCTTCAATGAAGCAGGTGACAAGAAACCAATTGAGGCAGAAAACTGGAAAAGGGGGTGCTGACCACCATCAGATGTGTATTTATGGAAGTTTTAGGCACTCAGGTAGTCATGCTCCTTGCCTCCTCTCTCAAGGTTAGAAAAAGATTTTGAAAGCAGAGAAGTAAAGACCAAACTATCACCTGCATCTTTGATAAGGTGCATAGAAAACAAGGTAGACATTCCATTTTTAAACAGGATAGAAAACAATGGTACTGTTCTGTTTCACACAATACCTCTGGTCAGCCTTCTGACACCTTGAATTTAGCCCATTGAAACGAGACTGACCATACTTACCATGTGAAATGGGACAGGACCGTTGTCTTCTGTCCCATTTAAAGTGGTATGCCTGGTCAGCCTGAAACAAGACCTGCTCCAAGACGGTTTTCCAACACCTCATTGCTGAACCATACAACTCGCCGGCCCAGGAAGAGGCTGCACGGGAGAGCCTCAGGCCCCTTGCGAAGTATCCTGCTGCAGTGCAGGGCAGGAAAGGATGCGGTCTCTGCAGGCAGGTCGGTCGGTCAGACGGTGACAAGGGAAAGGGCTGAGCAAAGCTTCTTCACATAAATTCATTAATGAAAGAAATCACTGCTCCTCCTGGCAGGGAGCGATGGGGGGCAGGGGGACAACATCCCCTCATCAGTGGTTTTGAGTCCTCAATCATTACTAAATTTCTGAGGTGGGAGGGACATGGTTGGCATTTAGCGAGGAGGGAAGGATGCTGAGTATCCTACAGAGTGAGGGGCTGTACCACATGACAAAGAATGTTCCACCCCAAATGCCAGTGGCACCCCAATGGGAAAGAGAAGTCTCTCTGCCTGAAAACAAGGCAAAGAGCATGGAGGCCGCCTCTGCCCTCATGCACGCACACTATTGGTCACCCATAGATCTCCGCCCTCACGCACGCACGCTATTGGTCACCGGTAGATCTCCGCCCTCATGCACACACGCTATTGGTCACCGGTAGATCTCCGCCCTCACGCACGCACGCTATTGGTCACCAGTAGATCTCGGCCTCATGCACACACGCTATTGGTCACCCATAGATCTCCGCCCTCATGCACGCACACTATTGGTCACCCATAGACCTCCATCCTCATGGAGGATGAGCCATGGACGCAGGGCCAGGCATCGTCCCCGCTTTCCAGAGCCCCTCATTGCAGAACGAGAGCAGAAGTCAGGCGGCCTTGGCCTTTCCGGAGCGAGGGGCGCTGCACGGGGGCGGTGCGGGCCATTGAAACTGAGCGCAGCAGGCAGGCCGCTACCTGGGCCTTCCCACCGCCCTCCCTGCCTCCCCTTCCCTTGCGCGCTTCTTCAGAACTGCGGTTCTCGTCTGTAAGGTTAATTGCTTGCCTGTCACTGTGTCCAGGAACCTCTCTGTCAGCTCCCTCTGCTTAAGGACCAAAGGTGTCAGAGGGAGAATTTCTGCTTAATGGTACTCACACGCCCACCTCTCTGCTCCTTTTCTACCTTCAGAAAAGACTCGTGTTCCCCTGGCATCTGCTGGGAGGGGGTCCGGGACGAAGCTAGTCTTCCCTGAATGGTGCTCCGTCGTTTACCTCTGCAGGCGTTACGACTGCGTCTGGCCCCGTTAGCAGGGTTACAAATACATCCTGCAAGAGTCCCAAGTTCAGAGTGGATGGATGTGATTGGCAGACGACTCACATAAACACACTTGTTACTGATGCCGTGGGAGGGACGCAGGGACATCCCAGGAGCCCCCCACACGTCCTTCCTGCCTTCATGTCCTAATTCAATCTACTTTCCTTTCACGTCGTGTGAACAATGGATGGGCGCTCCCTGCGATTTCTGCCGTGTTTTCTCTTTGAGAATTCTTCCCCTTAGCTGTGCTTCAGTGGGAGGGACACCGGCATCCTCAGGGCCACTCACATGGAGGCCAGGCTAGCCGCAGAAACCAGACCAGCACCGTGGCCCAGGAGAAATGAGGCTCCGGTTCTTTGTGGACATAAAGAACACGGGTTCGTGGCATGTGGCATCAGCCGGCAGACCTAGGAGCGCCCTGCGTCCCCAGGCTTTTCCCCACAACTCAGTGACTGAATGAGACATGAACAAAGAAGAGTTTGTAGATTAAAAAGAATGATGGAACCAATTGGTTCCACGTTTATTTTCGTGACAAGTTTAGAGAGGCCTCTCCGAGAAGGCCTCTCTGTGTGCGGCCCTGGTGTTTCATAACATCCACATTTCATAACATCAAACACTCCATCCTATCCTGGAAATTTTAGCCAAATGCTCTAAGTTGATTTGCTCCTTAAGACACAATTGTGTAAATATTTCATTAAAGGGCCTAATAAGAATCACAGTGACAGCTAACAGCTATGGCCACGTAAGATGTCCCTGGCAATGTCCTGAGCTCTTGAGAGAAATTGATTCATTGAATGCTCACAGAGCGTGTCTGTTATGCAGATGTAGGAACTGAGGCAGCAGGGCCAATTAGAAGTGTGCTCATAAGTGGCAAAGTGCAGATTGCAACTTGAGCAGGGTGGCCCTGGGGCCCTAACGCTGAGCCAAGAGACAGGAGTGCTTCTGACGTTTATGTTCCCCAAGATTCTATCATCAACAAGCTTCATACATCAACAGAACCACATAACATTAGGGCCCTTCTCGAGTAACTAGTCCAATTGTCTCTACCCCAAATACCTACAAAAATGGGCAAGCAGCATCTGTGCATAAGCCCAGCAAGGTGCAGGGAGGCCTGTGAACTGTGCAGTGTGAGAGCAGCCCCACGTGGCTTTCTATTCCAGCACTTCCCTTTATTTAAAAAAAAAAAAGTCCTTAGGCCGAATTCTGCCAACTGGCTACCAATATGGGAGCCCTGGTCCTAGTCCACAGTTTTACGCACAGTGAAGCTATAGCCCAAAGAGGGTGAGTGGTTTGCACAAGGTCACACATGAGCAGTGACAGAAGCAAAGCTAAGGCCCGGGGCCCAGCCCCTGGCTGCCTAGGCCACACCGAAATCCTTCTCCAGCCTCTACTTCCCCACCCCGTCCCTCCCCACCCTTCCCACCTCTCCTGTGCACAAGCAGTAACGGCTTTTATTCTATTTGCAAAGTAAATAGAGCTGAGATACAGATTACTCTCAAGCGTCGAAGCTTTTATCCAATATAAACAGAATCAGGGTAACGTGTCCCCTCGCACTCCTCTCCCACACGTATCACAGGCCCGGCGCCAGCCCTGGCCTTGTTAGCAGAAGGCAAATAGAACTCAGGCATCCTGGCCAAACTGGGGGACACTGCGCACATCCAGTACAACCCGCAAGGAGGTGCACTTCCTCCAGTGGGAAGGAAGGCGGCATCATTACAAGGCAGGAGTGGGAGTGTGGGGTCAACCCGCAGGCCCAGGTTCTCTCAAAGCCTCTCCAGAGTCGCAGAAAACTTACTTGCAGCGATGTGAGGATCGACTGGGTTAATAGAAAAGATCCAAAGCATGGTACATTATTGGGGTCCCTACTCTCTATGTCTGAGAGGCCCCAACTAATCGGAGCGTGCTCGCAGCACGCACACACGTGCACATGGTTGTAACTGCAGAAAACAATACACCTGGCTGGGAAGTTACCTTTTTGTAGCAGTAGAGCTGCTATTGCTCAATTACTCCTTTATAGAATGAACTCATCCCAGGGAATGATACGAGGGACTCCAGCAAATTCAGTGTAACTTGGATGGCAGCAGATCTTCACTGTCTGAGTGTGGATGGATCTGATCTCTGCCAACAGTCAGTCCTTCAGGGCTCTGAGGAATAAAGTTAGAAAATGAGCCTGGGACACACGTTTGGGTTTGGAGAGGCAGGAGGTGTGACCAAGAGCTCAAGACTCTGTCAGAAGATCGGGTGAATCTCTGCTCAGACGTTTACCAGTCCTAGGACTTCAGACGAGTCCATAACTCTCCTTGGGCTCAGTTTCCTCACCCGGAAAATGGGAACGATAATGCTTCTTTCATAGAATTTTTATGGAGATGAAGAGAGAGTAGGTGCCAAAGTGTTCTCCAGGCCGTTAAGTCTAGATGTTCATTTTTGAAAGTTTGGTTTTCGCTTTTGGTTTTTTGTTTGTTTGGCTTTTGGTTTTGATAAGCTCTATGGTATGACAAGTAAATTATAGCTGAAGGCAGTTCCTATAATGGAAGCTAAAAGTCCATTGTAGTGGCAGCAGAAATAATGACACAATTGTAGCGCTCCCGAGGAGACACCTTCAAACGGCCACTCGTTTCTCTGCGTTTCATTCATTCACTCCGTCAGCAAATGTTCTTTGAGTACCTAGAAGGGCCAACCTGTTAGACTCAGGGAATAGCGAGTCTAAAGGTTTACAGTGCAATGTGAGCAGACATCTAGGATCTACCTTTCATTAAGCTAATTACTTTGTAGTAGTTAGAGCTGACACAAGCACCGACCATGCAGACCAACTCTAACAGCTTCGTGGGGCTCCCAAGTGTCTACAGAAAGTCTCGAAGAATGAAAGTCACCCCCCCGTCCTCTGTGCCAAGAGAGAATGAGCAAGCGCGTGGGTTGAAGGAGGACCACGAAGATGGTGGAATAAAGGGCACAGGGGGAAAGTTCCAGAAAGGAAGCGAAGGTGAAACCAGATGGGGAGTGTTCCCCACAGCTCAGGAGTAGCCCCCTGACCAAAAGCCCTCACCCCGCTTTTCTCTATCTCTTCTCTAGTGCTATCACCCAGATAGGGGTGGCCATTGTACCATGCTGATGAGCTGCCACTTTTATTCTAGATTTTTCTGCATTACAGGTAGGGATTTGCTGTAGCCTGGAGGAGGAACACGCAGAAGACCTGCGTGACCTAGTGGTGTCCGTTTCCCTCTCTGACTCCATTTGCTCAGCTATAAAAGAATGGACTTGAGCCAAATGACCATCAAGGTCCATTTCAGCATGAAGGCTCTGTGACCCTGTGCCACATGGAGTGGCAGCGCAGTGACCTGAAGGAGTTAATTCGTCCTGCAGACTATTTCTAACCTTGTGTCAGCATAGGTGAGGCAGAACACAAGGCGATGAGATAGACGAAGCTGCCCGTCATTTGCCTTTAATCTGTTTGCTTAATTTTCTTCCTAAGCAAAGTCACAGCTCCAATCAGCCCTCTAATCAATGGCTGTGCTCCTCCTGTATAAATGAGTTAGACTTATTAAAGAGCCCTCTCTTCAATGGAAATGGGCTCCCTGCTGGGCCTGCAAACACAAGCTAAGATTGACTGCTCCCAGAACAGGGGGGGATGGGAAGCAAAGGAGAGCAGGTGAGCGATGGACCAGAGGGCACCCGAGACCTCTCGATGACCGCCCCACCGCCATGACCAGAAATAGCAACCTGGACATTTGCATGTCATTTAGGCTGACCTTGGGCCCAGTAAACAACAGTGACTCTGAAGCAAGCATGCTCTGTCACTTCCTTAAGCACCCTAGAAGAAGAGTTTCACCCCAAAACAGGCTGAAGTAGAGGACCTCACAGAACCTAAGAGTTCACAGGCTGTCAGAGCTGCAAGGGTCCTTTCAGGATGACGTACAGCCACGAATTGAGGGGGTGTTCTGTGAAAAGACCCTGATATTTCTGAATCATTGATGACCAAGGGTAGAGGAAATTAATATTTCAATGCTATAAGAAATTATTCATATTAAATAAAAATTAGATATGTACATATTCATAGTTGGGGACCGGGAATGCTTTGTTGATGGGGAGTGGGCAGTTCATTAAACTTTTAGTTCTATACAATGGAAACCAACAGATCTGCTGGGACAAGCAGACCCTAACCTGTTCTGCAAAATAATGTGACGCTCTGCCTTCATTGGGGGTATATTGGTGTTTCCGGAAATTACTGCCGTGTTTCCTAGGTGGAGGGGGAGGTTACCATGGGGAAATAGAGTTCTAGTTCGTTTTGCCTTGAAACCTCAGCAAAGTCTGAGAGGCCTGGACTGCAGTGTAGACAAAGGCACTCAAGAGGTTGGCAGGTGTCAGCCCTGGTGACATGATGGAGAGACACAGACAGACAGAGAGACAGAGAGACAGACAGACAGAGACAGAGGGGGGGGGAGTCCTGTTTGCTTAGTACCTGTCTTTAGGTTTTCTGTTCTGTTATAATTTCCTTGTCACCTGCAAACCTCAGTGTTTTCAATATGTCAGCCTGAGAGAGAGTAAACTGAAGAGAGAAACCTGTCACTGGATGGAAAGAAGGACCAGCACAGCAGTGACCCAGAGCACAACAGACCCCGAGGTGAGGAGGACCAGGCGGGCGGGACGGGCGGATTCGGGAACCTTCCTCAGATAAGCCTCCGTGCAAAGCCGTGGGGAAGGGGACCTGCTAGACGGCGTGACTTCTCCGTGGGGCGAAGCGGGGGCCGGGCTGGTGCTGAGGGGCAGGGAGGGCGGCAGGAGGACCCCTCACCGCCCTGCCCGTGGAGGACTCTTGGAGGAAACTTGCGAGACTCTGCGGTGGCAATTCCGAAGTCACAGAGGGAGCCCTTCAAAGGCTGGAAAATGAGACTCGGTTTTCTAATCGGCAAGTGGTCAGGGCGGGATTCCCGGGCACCCGGCCCTTCGCCGGTGATCTGCACCGTGTCATCTCGCCAACGAAATTTCGCTCCCGCGCGCGCGGGCCACGATCTGCCGGGACGGTCACCCTCACGCTGCGAGCCTTCCTCCCCGCCCCCACCGGGTCCTCTCCGCTCCCACGCGCAACCGTCCCCGGGTCTCGCCGAGGCCGGTGGGTGGCTGGGTTTTACTCCCTTCACAGGAGTTCCGATCTGGCTGCGTCCGAACGGCGGGGTGGTTCTGTGGGCATCTGCGGGCCGGACCGTCAGCGCGCCGGCCGCGTGGCCTCCTCCAGGCACAGGCGTCAGAGTTTGGGCTAGAAGCCGGTGACCGTGGCGATGGCAAAGGCATTTCTCTGGCAGCTGGGAATGCGGAAGGCTGGGTCAGTCGCTCGCTCGACCCAACCTCTCCTTCCCGGCTCCTGTGTTCGTTGCAGAACCTTCTAGCCAGTGGAGGGGAGGGAGGCCAGGACCTGCAGGCAAA
>PVJL010012075.1:20552-39064 GCA_004026885.1 Lyroderma lyra
GGCCGGAGGCCCTCCGGGTGGACCGGGGGGGGGGTGGAAGTGGGGGGGCAGGAGGCCCTCCGGGACGAGTTGTTGATCGGGCGCACGAGGGGCCGGCCCTCCGGCCCGGGGACACGCTCTCGCGTGCTCTTCTCGGGGTCAAGAGAGACAACTCTTCGCCATTTGGAGGATGGGAAATGTGTTCCCAGTCCTGCACGTCCCCTTCTTTGGTTTTCCAAGCAGCCCGAGTCAGCAGATTTCAGAAGAGCTAACACACTTGGCGGGCTTAGCGAGATGATATGTGTCACACGAGGAAAAAAAATAGTTAAAAAAACCAAAAGACACTTTTCACTCACGGAGCATTTTCTCCGGGTCTCCACGTGGGTCGTGGGTGTTCATTCCACGTGCTCGTGCATCGCTTGTCGCCTTGGTTCTAGGAACCCAAGTGGAAACCCCAAGTTTGATTACCGTCAGAGGTGGGGAAACTGAGGCAGTGTGGAACGATGCATAAAAACAGTCACTGCGGAAGCTAAAGGAACTGGCACCTCTGTGAGGACGACCCCATTCTCACTCCTCTCATGAGAAGCACCAAGGAGGTGACAAACGGGGACCGTTCACACGAATCCTGGCCCTTGCACTCCTGTTGGGTGCCATTTGCTGCTAACCCAGCTGACAGGGCTGTGTCCTACGGGACAACTTAGCAGCCACGGCCAGAGTATTGTTTACCGTCTCCCCCTCTCTCCGCGTTGGTCGTGCCCACGTGACTCGGCGGGGTCCTGGGCTCGGGGCCCGACGTGGCTGTGATCGCGGTATCGGTTGGTGAAGGGTCTTCTGTCCTGCTCCGGTGGCTTTGGCAACAGCCTGCTCCTCACAGCTGTTTGGTGCTGGCCTCCGGCCGCAGCTCCTCACCACGTGGGCCTTCTCGTCACGACCACCCCATCATCCAAGAGACTATTTAGAGTCTGATAGCAGGGTGGGGGCCTCACATAACATGATGTAATTACAGGATGTGCTTTGTAGTTACCAAAGGGGACATCCCATCACTTTTGCTGTACGGGCCGGGGAACCCAAAAAACCCAGAATTGTCTCCTACAGGGTGGACCCCGAGTAGTACAGGCTTCCCCCACTAGGTAAATGTTCTAGAAGCCCGTCTGCATCTGTGCACCAGCAGCTGCTGCCGTGAGAGGCTGCGTTCGGCGTCAGTAAGTTATTTTTGGAGACTCTTCAGCGCGTTGGCTCGTCTCCTGACGGGTGACGGACACGGACGGCGTGCGGCCTGACGACGCGCCTGCCCACCCCGCACTGAGCGTGCAGCAGTGTTTGGCCCAAAACGGCTTCACCCCCGTGCCCGCCCTCCCTGTTCACCCAATCTCACCCCAAGTGACTATTTTGTTTGTTTGTTTGTTTGTTTCCCTGGAGGAAAAATCCCTCAAAGGGAAACACGTTGCTGATGTGGAAGAAGTGAAACAAAAAATGGCAGAAGCACTAACAGGCATTTAAATCAATGAGGTCAGAAACCCGAGGCGTGGAGAAAGCTTCTCCATAGGTGCACTGCACCAAATGGAAAGCCCTTTGAAGGTGCCTGAAGTTTAAACATGCATGAATAAATACATCATTTTTTGTACATAAATTCTGAGTTTTGGGGGTCCCTCCTCGTATTCTGTTGGTTTGGGAGGAAGTCACAGGTCTCACCCCCTCTGGGGGCTACTCTAGAGTCTATCCACTACCCCCAGGAATATGGATGTGGAAACTTGTGCACACCCTTAAGCTCTGTGGTAGGTTTTCAGGGAAAAGAGTTAAGGAGTTGGTCAGGTTATCTGATGTTATCTGCCTTGCAGAAAACAGGAGAACTCGGCAGAACCCTAAACCCACACAACAATCGGAGTTTCATAAAGATCTCAGGAAAGCCCCCGTAGCTCCGCTGAATAATCAACATATACAGGGTTAATGTACTCAACTAGCAGACAGAGGGCTGCAGTGACCACCTTTGGGTCCTCTTTTAAAGTTTCAGAAGAAACTCTAAAAGGATTCACATTTAGCTCCACGCCGTGAAGACACGTGAGTGCTCGCTTTTAGCTCGTAGCGTCCTAGGACCTGGGCGGAAGGCGGGATGTGTCCGGAGGAGCGTTCTCCCAAAGCGCGGTCCCCAGAGGGTCAGGGCCTCCTTAAGAGTATCTGGGGGAAGGCCCGCTTCTAGTGCCATCTCAGACCCACCGAGACAACGCTCGGGCTGCCGGCCCAGTGATTGGCATTTTAACAAGGACCCTGGGAATCTCGTTCACATTGACGTTGGAGAAATGGGATGGAACAGCCCTTCAGAAACTCTAACCTGCGTACGACCCACCTGAGGTCTCGTTGGAACGCAGGTTCTGATTCGGGAGGTCTGGAGTTGGCCCCAGCGTCCCCAGGTCTAGCAAGCTCCCAGCTGACGCCACTGTTGCTGGTCCTCACATTGTGCTTTGAACAGCAAGAGCAGGAGATCAGAAATACTGAAAGAACGAAATACCAAGATTCTCCCCCGACGCCATGAGACCATGAATTATGGGATTTTAAGTAATTTAAATATTTTATGTAAAAGATCTCTGAGAAGTTCCCAGAGCCAGATGGACATGGCCTTTTCCTGTGCACGTGGCATGCAGTGCATTTGGTAGAAAATGGATATTTAGGCTTGGGGTGGGGGGTGGGGGAAGGGACTGGGGTCAGGAGAAGGGGTGATGCCCAGGGGAGAAATTACAAAGTTAATGGACACATGGTTGGAGAAATAAGGACACACGGAGTAGACGATGAGGGTCCAGGTGACTGTCTGGGCAGGGTAGATCTGGGTCGGAGCTAGCTGGAATAACCTAGACTGACGGATACCTCCCTCTAGCAAGTCCTAAAGGAGAGATCGAACATGCTGGTGGGTCGGCATCAGCCAGAAAGAGGCCAAAAAAAAAAAAAAAAAAGACAAAGAAAACAGGAGTCTTAACAGTTATAGATGAGGCTCAACCAAAAGCCTCCAGCCAAAGGCTCAAAAGACAATGAGAGCAAATGAGATTTTTCTAGAAGCTAGAGGGTGGCAGGCAGCAGGTAAGGGAGATGTCCACCAATTTAGTTCTCCACCAGAAGCGGCCAGCCGTGTCTCTTAGGGGCCAAGGTTTGGTTTTGAGCTAGAGAACTGGGGAGGGGAAGACGCCTGGGCGGTTTTCAGCCTGAGTTAAGCTAACTTGCCCAGCGCGCTAGCACCGTTGTGGAAGTCCCGAGGCCACGAGACATGGAGGAGAGACCCTGGAGCTGGAGGCCAAGGGAACAGGCTTCTCCTTCTGGTTTATTTATTCATTCGTTACAGGAGTCTTACCTTATTAGGAGTCTACCCAATCCTAAATTAAACTTAAAATAACAAGTCAAATAGTTTTAAAAATAACTATATGTATGTAGTTATTTTTATATACATAAATATATATCTATTTATATGTATTTTTATTAAGATATGTATATCTTAATAACGTCAATAATAATGACATTTTGAGCAATTAATCTATGTCAAGTACCATCCTGAGTAGTTCCTATTTATAGGGTACTGTAAATATTAGAACAGGCTGTTGAGGTGGATAGTGATTTTTATACCCATTTTCAGACGTGGAAACTGAGGTGAAGAAATAACAAGACAGACCTTTTCTGCTCTAAAGGAGCTCATATCCTAATAGTCACATCTCCAATTGATACAATGGCCTTTGGTGGCTTTTCAATCTGTTCTCCTTCTATAGTCATGCCGTAGTAGCTAAAAATGTTAAGGGCTTGCTCAGAGCCAGACGTAGCATCTCATTTAGTCATCCCCTAACTTTATGAGGTAATGACTATTATCCTCCCCATTTTACAGGTGAAGACACGAGGTTCAGAAAGGCTAAGTAACTTTCCCAAGATGATGCACCAGGAATTTAACCCCAGGCAGTCTGACTCCAGCCTAAAAATGAATAAATAAACAACGCAGCAGCAGATGAGGAGATTGAACCAAATCTTTGTGATGGCATCTCGTTGGAATGTTCCATTATATTTCTAAAGTTCCCCTGAAACTCATGGAGTTTGTGACTCAGGTACTTTTGTATCTGAACCAGCTCGGTGTGCCCACAGACTGTAAGGGGAAGGCAAACAAAAGCCACAACCTAAAGACAGGTTGGGACCTAGAAAGAACCCATTTGACATTTCTGGGCAAGGGCGATAGAAAGCCAATGCAAGTTTGCCCGTCTGGCCCAGACCCAGCATGGCGTGGGGTTCTCCCATGCAATTTGGGGACCCCAAGACGGAAGGCATACTCCACGCTGAGGACAGGGAGGTTCTAGCATCCAGGATGCAGCCTTTCCTCATCAAGCCGAACAGGAAAGGACTTCAATTGAGGTCGTGAACTGAAAGAAGATCACATTAATCACGCTCCTGGCTGGAGTCAGAAACAAATTCATTTTTGCCGTAAGGAGTGTTATCAAGCAGGAAATCAAGTCCACAGATGAGGCGGGTGGCGAGGTGCCCGAGGGGATGTGACAGAGGTGACCCGGCAGACACTAGAGTAAGTGCATCTCCCGACTCTATGGAACGTCACACACGGAATAAGTCTCTGCAGGCCACGTGCCACCCTTTGGCTGACATAATAATGGGTGACCCAAAATGTAATGGATGTTCCAAAGTCAGAGCGCTTCAACTTGTCCAGCGTCAAAGGGATCGTTGATTCATTTAACCAGGGGTGCGTGCCCACAAAGCTGCAGGCCTAAGGAGTTCAGCTGGGAAGCAGATTAAACTGACCCTGCCTTCCTCGGCCTGATTTCTGATTCAGAAAATAATCAAAGAGCCCGATAACCATGGATGGACCGAGAGCGAGACGACACAGTCTCAGGTGATGAAAGGCGTCTTCAGAGGGAGGCCGGAGATGGGACGAGCCCCCGTGGTCAGGCGCGCTCTCTGTTACGAGGTGACGTTGGGTCCGGGGCCCGAAGGATGAGAAGGCATCTGAGGAACGAGGGGGCGGCAGTGCTAGGAGGACGGAAGAGCCCCTGAAGCCAGAGCGAGCCTGGCCTGCAAGAGGACCTCCCCGGAGGCCGCAGTGCCTGCTGGGTAACAGGAGGGGCACCGAGGACAGGACGTGAGACAGGGTGCCAGGGGAGGGCCGGGCAGGGGCACAGGGGGGGCCCTGCGTGCCCCCCTAACGAGGTGGGTTTTATTCTCCGAGCGAGGGAGGCTTCTTCAGGGCAGGAGCGGCTCGGCGTGCCGGGCAAAGAGTCGCTTCGCCACCGTGTGGGGGAGTCGGGGCTTTCAGAAGGGCGGCAGGGAGACCAGTTGGAAGACAATCGCCGTGTCCAGTGGGACGTGATGGTGACGTGGATTCAGGTGGGGGCAGGGGAGCTGGGAAAAGGTGGGTGGGTTTCAGAGCTCTTCCGGACTCGCTGATAAATCCGGTGGGGGGATTGGGCCGGGGGCATATTTCTGCACTAACGTCACGGGTTTTCTGTACCTGAGGCTCTTCCCCGCGATTTCGGTTCGGCTTCGGACGACACACGTCCCCAGGAGTGAGTGGCTCCTGCTCCTCTGTGGTGCTGCTGGCCGTGACCAAAGGCAGACCCCAGCGGGGAGCATAGAGCCAAGGGCCGGGATGACCCCCACCCAGACCCATAGGCCTCCGGGCGTGATCGGCTTCTGGGCTGGCTTTAACACAAGAGTGACATCTGGGGACAGCCAGCGATGCGCCATGTTGAGCACAGAACATGGGAAGGCGGCCTTGCCAACCCCATCACGTCCGTGAGGAACGAGCAGTCAGGTCAGGATGAAGACATGGGGTGAGTGTGTGTGTGTGAGGGGGGGAGCCCAAGTCCAATCTGGGAAAGAAATGGACAGCAGGAGCTCGAAAGGCTTCTCCTTAGCTACCTCCATTAACAGACAGGGAAAACCAGCGGCCTCTGCATCCTGGATGCCTCCGAGCTGGCCGGAGCTTGTCCCTCATTGGCGGCATACGTGGGGCAGGGACTAAAATTTTGACAGGAACGCTATGGTGGCTTCACTCCCTCCCCAGTGCCTCTAGTCCCCTCTCCAAGCACGTGACGAGGCCAGGGCTGGCCGTGGGCCCCAGGGGCCTGTGGACAGGCCGCCCCAGTGGGCCCCAGTCCAGGCCCATTCGCCGCGAGGAGAGGGAGAGGGAGGTGTTTACAAACGGTTCTTTTAAACAAAATCTATACCCCGATGTAGCTTGAGTGGGTGGCCTTGAAACATCAGAGGAAACGGTCACTGAGACAGGACCTCACTGCTGGCCAAGGCTTCGTACCTCCCTGTGCGGACCAGCAGCTGAACCCATTGGGTCCTCATTGCTCTGTAAGTGGGAAGGGGAAGACACATGATGAAACTTTAATTGCCTGGAGGTGGCGGCGCGGTGGGGTGAACCCAAGTTCAGGCGAGGTCATTTCAAGCGCTAGGGACAATGAATCGGTACAGCAGGCCATCGGATCACGCAGAGCAGAAATTCAGTTGATGCCCCAGCTCTGCCGTGTCCTTGCTAAGTCACCTCGGACGAGTCATTTGTCTTCTCAGTACCTTCATTTCCTGATTTGTAAAATGCAGATTATAGCAGGGTTGGCATAAGGGCTGGAGGAGTGAATTCAGGCAAATGGCTTAGAATGGTGCCCACCTCGTGCTTATTGCTCTGTAATATTAGATTTCTCAGAGGAGCCCTCTTCTTCTGTCCCAGTCGTCCTGCAGGGATCCCCAGGCCACTGGGACGACATGTGGTCATCCTGTCTATTCCCCTGCTCCTGTGGAAATTCTGTCTAACCTGTCCCAGAGAGATGGGACTTTGTGCCACCCAATAGAATCTGGGGGAGCTCCCTGAGGTACCTGGTGTCCGTGGCTCCCATCACAGCCAGTGGGCTTGCTTGTGACCCTCTGAGTAGGAAAACTGGTAGGGACCACAGCCACCTTAAATGAGGCCAACCTCAAAAACGCAGGCAGGTGGGCAAAAGATCACAGTGAGGGACTATTTTCAAACATCAGAAAAGCGACTTCAAAATCCAAGTTGGGCTCTCATCCCTGATCAATGTTGCAGGAACTCTTGGAGCAGAATAATCTCTTCACATGCTTGTTTTACTTAGTAAGGCCAAAGATTCATTAATTAACCATTAGCCTCATTAAAAAGAGGAGGCACGACTTCCCACAGCACTGGGGACCCACGGCTCCCCGTGCCAGCAGCAGATTGGCAGACGGAAGACAGCATCCACCAGCGACCCGTCTTGGGGAGCTAGAGAGCGCCCAGAAGTCGTCCCTCCAGTCCTACGACTGTGAGCGTTTCTCCATCCTCCGAACGATAAATAATGGCACGTGGGCGCGTCCGTTCTGTAGAGAAATCGGAGAACTTCGGGAGCGACCGCCCTCTTACTCCCTCCAGAACCAAGAGGCAGCATGGCAGACGCCTTCCTTATTTAACGAAGCAGGGAAACTGAGGCCCACGGGAACACCACGTGTCTGAGGTTGCAAAGCCAGAGAGAAACTTGAAAGTGAACTGCACGGTGTGACTCCCGCCACCTGGCCTCGTACCGGATCGTTGGAGCAACGACAACGCAAACCATGTCCTCCCACAGAATCTTGGTCAAGCCAGGAAGTGACCGTGTTTTGGAGAGAAGGAAGAAACCAGCCCCTAACGGTGCTCGCCACCTCGGCTCCTGTCCCCTCAAACGCAAGACTTTTGCCAGAGAGATTTTTCTAAAACTTGAATCTGCTTATGTCACTCTCCTGGCTAAATCCTTGAGTGACTCCCTGTTGACTTCCAGATACAATCCAAAGGCCTCGTAATGAGGCTTTTCATGAACTGGCTCCTGCCTCCCTCGCCAGCTGCCTCCCTTCCCACCCCACCCCCCACCCCCTGTACTCTGCACCCCATCCGTCCAGCACCGGCCCCCAGCAGCCACATGCTCTCCCGTTCCTCTGAGGTGCCCATACCGTGCACTGCCCATCTGTCCCTTCCACCTTTTCAACTGCAGTCCCTTCGTAGCCACATGTCACCTCCTCTAGGATACCGCCCCTCATCTTCAGGCTCAATGACACTCCCTGTCTGTTCTCTTGCGGGGGACCCCTTATGTAGGAGCTTTCACCACCTTTAAGTTAGCCCTTTGCCAACCTACCTGTGAGCCGCGCCCCCACCCCCAAGAGCAGAGGCTGGGAAGACCCATGTCCGTGTGCCCGGCCCAGAGTACCGAGTCCTGCGCTTGGCACATGCCTAATGGATAGTTAGCAAGTGCCTCTCTGTCCTCTAAGTAGGCCTCTGTCCTTCAGCAATCTAATATGTAACCGTTTGCATGGACATTTCATTACACCCTTGAAAAAACAGGGGAGCAGAATCAATTGTTAATTACTCTGAAAATAATGATCACCAAACTTTATCGGAGAAATAGAGTGGCATCCGTAACACCACAGACGATGCCACGTCGTTTCTAGCCGGTTCGGGGCGCACGAGGTTGGGTGCAGGCGTGTGTGTCTGTGTGCGGGGAAGGGGCCTCCGCAGTCGTGCGTGAGGGGCCCTTTTATAGTCTGACCTTCGTTTCTGCTGACCGAGTACGCGGGCCTGCTCCCTGAGCACGTGCTCACCGACCGGGAGAGTGAAGGAGAGAAGACAGCCAAGAAGTCGGGAAGGGCACGGCTGGCATTGCCGATGTCCCAGAGGCATGCAGGCCCCCGTGTGGCCCCAGCAGCTGAGCGACGAGCTGTCCGCGTTCACGACGCCTCCGTCACGGTAACATTCGTGTTGCCGGCTGGAGTCGGCAAGCACTTCTGCTCATGGGCTCCTGACAACACTCTCCAAGGCAGGAAGACCGTTCCGTCTTGTCCTGTCTCTTCTTTCAACAATATGAAAAGCAGCCACGTACCCTCAGACCACACAAAACTGAGCACACGGGGGAGAACTCGTACCCATCAGCGCTGTGGGCGTCTCCCATGCCGTTCGAACCCCCATCCCACCCCCCTCAGCACCACCCGAAGGGAGACCACCTGCTTTCCTTCGCATGTGTTTAACTTTATGAAACGAGCATCATGAAACACAAGATCTTTGTGCCTCCCTTTTGTAAATTAATCACTAAATGCCATCCCTATTGGTGCATGGAGCTGCGGTTTATCCCTTTTGCCTGCTAAATAATATTCCATCGTGTGACTGACCGTACCACGGTTTACTCAGCCCCTCCTCCCTCGGTGCGTGCTTGAGTTGTTCGTGCGTTACTGTTAGGCAGCACTGCTGTGAATACGCACACGCATCCTGCTGCACGTGTGCACAAGTGTCAATCGAGTGCATAGCAGTGAAGTTGCAGGGTCATACAGAAAGTGAATGTTTACAGAATGATGTCAAAGCGTTTTATAAAAACGGTTGCACGCCGTTGCCTGTCCACCTGCAGAGCAGAGAAATGACCCGGCGCCCCATAGCTTCATCATGGATAGGGGTGACCCCAAAGGATGAAGGGGGACAGAACACGAGTCTCTAACTCGCATTTGTGAGCCAAATCAGGCTGCTGTCTTGCAAAGTCAGCAGAGCCAGTTGTTGTTTTTTAAAATTTGACTTTGAGAGCCTTTTGGTGGATAGATACTCTTACCTTCCACAGGACCCACTGGTCCCTACTGTCCTGTACGTGGGCTACCTTACACTGTTGCCTAGCCTCGCAAACACCTGAGTTTCCGATCCCTGTGATTCACAAAAAAATCTATGACTTTAGGCTTATGGAAGAATAGTGAGTCCAGGAAAATGTACTTTCTGGAAGCACACAGTAAGACTCAGTTGAATGCCCGGCAGATTGGTGAGAAATTCTCCCTCAAAACTGAAAGTGTGGCTGTTCTGCCCCAAACACCGTGTGTTATCATCTAAGGAGTCAGCAATGTTCAAGTTCAAGTGACAGGCACAAATGGGATGGTACTTACCATAAACAGTTGTTGATGTCACGTACTGCCACAGTTAACCCTTGCACCAATTCTTAGGTTGATGTGTTATCACCCGCCTTTCATAGCCACAGAAGATGAAGCACAAGGTCACTGGCGTCCCGAGCTAATAAGTAGGGGAGAGCTGGGCTTGGGGTTCATGGCCCAACAAGTGGATTCAAAAACGCATGCGCACTCCACCATAGCACGCTGCCTCCGAGATAACACTGAGTGTCCCCACTCTGTTCAACAGTCCCCGGTTTTATGGGGGGACCTCATTTAACCCCCTCACAGGGCTGGAGGGTGGTGATAGCATCTGCTCTCGCCGTTTCATCGAAACAGGACATTTAGATCTAGAGAAGTTCAAGGATTTGGCCAAGGTCATCTGGGGGGGGTCAATGAAGGTACTAAGTCAGGGCCATGTTCTTGCTCTGACAGCGACTTCTTATCCCACCCTGCTGAGCATCACGGTCAAACCAAAGGGCTTCACCAGGGGTCGGTGCGAGCTGACACGATTTAGTCTTTCTGGATAGAACGACTCGTCTCCTCACAACCAGACACAGAAGCTGATGGTCCCAGAAGGGGCGAGTTTAAGTAGAGAATTATTTTTACGTTTCCTACTCCGGTCTAGAAGCTGAATACCTTCACAGATGTCACTGTTGGCGGCACTTGGGGGATGAGCATCTCCTTTGGAAATCTGCTAAAATTGGAGGCGTGCACCATAACTTACAGCTTCACTCATCTTTCTAGAGAGGAGAGGGACGTTAGGGACACAATCTTCCGAAGAAAAGTAAATTTCTTTCTAGAAATTGTAACAGACAGTAGGAAGCCCCTTCATCAAGTTATAATGCGACACCCATTTCCTTCTCAAAGTAAGTTTTGGGGGGGTTGCAAGCATAAACCCATGACCCCTGACAATAAATTAAGTGTTGACTTTTTCCTGTCCGGGTCCGAATCTGGTGAAGGATCTGTTAGGGACACCAGGACAAGCCTACAACTTCCGAACTCTCCCGGAGAGGAGCCATCCCTGGATCATGGAATCCCAACAATTCCGAGTCCTTATCTGCTGAGAGAGAATGTTCTCCAAAGACTGAGGGGTCGTTGGCGCGAGCTGCTGCAGGATGTCCTGAAAGCTGCCTCTGCCCTGGACGCCACCCCCCCAGCCCTGGGGGAGGTTTGGGATGGGGGCCACTTGCCTCCCTCGGGCCCAGAACCAGATGGCGAAGGTACCATGGTAGAGAAGACGGACTTGCCCTCTGAGCTCTCGGCCCAGAGGTACGAGGGGAGGCGCCTACACACAGGCGCACCTCCGGGCCCCGCGCAATGGCAGGAGCGCGAGGCCGGCCCCGAGGACCGCGGGCAGAGTGGTTAGTGCTCTCGTGGTGGCGAAGACCCTGCAGACGAGGAGGCTGAAGAGCTGCGTTCAGAGGGTGGGCAGGCTGCCCCGTTCAGCCCACTGGACATGCAGCTTGTCCCTGGAACTCTTTCTCTTGAATTATCTCTTGAGCCAAAAACAGAACAAGTCCAAGTGGCTATCTCTTGCGTGGCAGAGAATTGACACTTTGATTTGTAGAGCTGAGATTCGATGGCCTTAAGCCTAAAAAAGCAAATACGTCACCTCGCACGGCGTCCCTACAGACCGTCACCCTCTTCCTGCGGAAGCGAGAGTTCTAGCAGGTGTTCTCCAGGTTTCTGGATTCGCGTCACGCCTGTGTGGCAGGGGATGAACTGATGACCTTCGGCGGTAGCATCCTGCCGCTCACCGTTCTCTGTCACCTGGCGGCGGCAGCGTCTGCCATTGTCTCAGAATCCACAAGCTCCAACTGGCCTCTCTACCTCCTGGGGCCGTCAGGTAACTGCATGTGACGGCCTCTGCTTTCCTGTTGTTGTAAAGCAGTAGAGGAGAAAAGTTGGGGAGGGGGCTGTCATCACCTCCTCCCAGGTGATTTTAGCATTCCCATTCCTTCTGTCCCCCTCTCTCCCATCCAAGTCACGCAACGCCAACCATTCCGTCCTGGTCTGTCCCTTCCCCGAGCACTATATAAAGCTAGCTACAGATGGCATCACGGATTGGTGCTCCAAAACTCCCCAGTGCCCACTCCCTTCCACCAAGCTGGTTCCCAAATCTGTGGAGGCAGCAGACTTCAGAAGAAGGAAGAGGCATGATCACTCAGCGTGAGGCTTGGCACAATGGCGTCTGGGCCGTGCCAGGGCCGCGATGCCCGCACCTCCCCCGCTCGGAGACAGCACTTGGAATGGCATCTGGTTGCCCCACTGCCCACACGACGCAAGCCTGTTTCTAAAAGCCAAGTGTCTCTCGTCATCGCTCCCTGGGGAGCAGGTAGAGAAGTTCACGATCAAGTAGGGAGACAGGTAAAAGGAAGACCCGCGGGGGAAATGTCGTTGAGGGGCTGATAGGAAAGACGACCTTGAATACCTCCTTCTCTGCTCATTCGTTGCCCGTGGGCAGCTTCCAGAAGGGCGTCTTGGGTAAGGCCAGCCAAGAAGAGGAGGGAAGGGTGTGGAGGGCTTTGCGCCCCTGGGACACTTCGTGCTGCTCCCCGGAACCCCGCCCCACCTCGTCCGAGCTCTTAGCCATAATAACACTCATTTGTGGATATTTATTATGTTCTGAGCATTGTATAGAATGTTCTTACTTCTTTCTTTTTTTTCATTTAATCTTCCAGCAAAACCAAAGGTTGGTATGATTCCACCCACCCCCAGCCCCCATTTTGCAGAAAAGAAAACAGAGACGTTAAGGAAATTGCCAAGATCACACAGCTCTCAAAGGGCAGAGCCAGGATTCCAGCTCGCATCTCCGCATTTCAGAGCTTTACCCCTAAAGGACCTTGTCAACCTCAAGTCGCTGGCATACAGAGCTTTGGTTTTTTTGAAGAACTACCTGAAGCTCCCTCTATGGCTGAGATATTTACATTTTAATAGCCGGTCTCTTAATGAGGCTTCAATGAGCATAGAAATGAATTGCTTGTAATGCTATTTGTGGCACCGTAATAGGTCACAGAGGAAACACACGAGGTCAAGGGTGTCTGTCTCCACGCCATAGAATGAAGGCAGGCTCCCCCGAAGGAAGCAGAGGCTGCTGTTCTGCATTTATTCCAGTAGGAACTCTGCTTATTGGGGGCATTAGCAGGAGAGAGATTGTTTGCATACAGGAAAGCCTTCCTAGTGAGGAAGCCCATGGAAGTTTTGTAGATGCCTGCAGCACACACGCATGCTCACACACACGCACGCTCACACACACGCACACTCACACACGCACGCGCTCACACACACGCACACGCTCACACACACGCACGCTCACACACACAGAGCTCACACACACATGTGCTCACACACACACACTCACACACACACCCACATGCTCACACACACGCACTCACACACACGCGCGCTCACACCCGCACATCCTCACACACACGCATGTGCTCACACACACGCGCTCACACACGCACATACTCACACACACGCACGCGCTCACACACACACGCTCACACACACGCATGCGCTCACACACACGCATGCTCACACACGCACATGCTCACACACGCACATGCTCACACACACGCATGCGCTCACATACACACGCTCACACACGCACGTTCACACACACACACGTACACTCAGCTCTGACGCCCCCTCCTGGGAAGGACTCGGTTCTACCTGGTCACAAAGAGATGGACAAGGTGATTTCCCTCAACTTGGAGCCCTTAACTGAGACTGGGAGTGTTTAATTTTATTTCCTAGGACTTCCTAAAGACGCACATGGAGTTGACATTTCTGTCCTTAAAACAACATCCGGTAAGCAAAGCAAGACACCTCCAACACATTCTTTGAAAAGGAAAACATTTTCCCCAGACTCGCGTCAAGAACGAGTTGTCTAGCCTGTCATGTTTGGGATTTTACTTGTCACCCTCCTCCGGGCTTCCAGATCTCTCCACCCAGGTTACCTTTGTGTCCTCCCGGACCAGCCCGGAGGGGACATCGTTTTGTGACGGGCTACCAGACGCGATTCCTGCAAAGCAGACAGCAGACCCAAAGGCTTCTCTGTCTCTGTCTCTTCCCTCCTGCTGTGGAGAGAGAGCTCCTCTCCTGCCGAGGAAGACACAGGTGGGAGTGACCTGCTCCGTTCCTGGGACTGGCCCAGGCTGGTTGCCAGTCCCCTCCTCAGGTGCTCCCCGTGGCCGCCGGCCTGCAAAGGAGAGGAAGACGGCAATTCGTGCAGCCTTCCATCAGTAGAAATCCCGGCGGGTGCAAATCCATGATGCAAAGACATGTAAATGGGGTCCAACACGTCTGTTCCAGAGAGGTGAGTGCAGGTGAGCTCCATGACTGCAGGTTTGGATACCCCAGCGTTGCCGTTCGGACCCTTCTCATCATGTTAGCACAAGCAGGAAGCCCTGCGTCGTCTAGTTCCGGCCCATCAACAGCGACGGACAAATGCTCCTATGATACGCGCAGCTGATAGTCTCCCCTCCCAAGGCCTGTTTTTGTCGTAGGGGCATTCGCACTTAAGGGATGCTCGGGCTGGTCAGTGCTTAACTTCCCAGTAAGAGCCGAAGTCCCGACAGGCCCCTCCCTTCACGATGTACTGCCCACCCCCCGACCCCGTCGTGTTGAGCGCCTCCCACAAACTCCCAAAGATCAGGCCGAGCGGACGTGGTCGACTCCTCCGGTCCCCGACACATTTCCTCCGTCTTCTCTGAATGGCCCTGCCCCTCAACGAGAACGCATTACGGACGTGCGGTCATTTGACGGTATTGACCAAGCCATGGGGGTGGGTGTCCGCGGAGTCATGCGCGTCGCTTCGGGCAACCCAAATGGTGACACGTATTTCTCGTCATCATTGGGGGCCCTTATCCACCTGGCCGTGTGCGGGCACCTAAGTGAAAACAAGTCAACCCTAATCGGGCCGGACGGAGGGTGGTCGGGCCAGCCTTCCTCTTTGGAGACAGGGAGTTGGCAGGACCTCGCTCATGACCTTCGGGCTCCCGTAGTCCCTGCTTTTCGTTATTCTGGTTTCTGGGTTCCTGAGGACTGGGGGATGTTTCCATGGCAAAATAAATAATCCGACAGTTACAGGGAAGGTATTTTTTAAAACATAAAAACTGGACATATGGGTTGACAAGTATGAGTGTACTTGGGAAACTCTAAGGGGGAAAAAAGCGTTTAAAACCAGGGATGTTCAGGAAAAATCTTGGGCACGTGGCTGCCTTCCCACAGCGCCCTTATCGAAGAGGAACTCAGGGTGTGTGGTCCAGGATAAGCCAACGAACACAAGTCACTAACTACAACTCTGGGTGACCCATAAGAAGAGTCCATCCACCTGACCAGCTGAGCCTTTTCCGTCACTCTCAGCAGCCGAGCTGGCCGTTCGGAGGTCTCAGCACCCTGCACGTAAGGGCCCTTCACCCCCACGTGTCAGGAGGCAGCAGAACTCTGACGGTACAGCCCTGGGAGCAGACGCAGAGGGAGGCGTTTTGGGGGGCGTTACACACTGTCCCCAGGGAGCGTGTCCTGAGGGAGTCTCCCCCTCTTTTCTCTACAGTCTAGACCAGGAGGAAGTGACAGCTTTCCTTACAGCCCATGAATGGCTTTATTCTCATCCGTACAGTGCATAGTTGGTGTGGCTCACCCCAGCACCCATAGGCCAGACGTCCATCACAATCAGTCACTCTCTGTCACATGCACGCACGCGCGCACACAGAGCAGGCCGCATTTGGTTGCAGCTCCTAGGAGGGAGGCAGCACGGAGCCAAATTTGCATAGCACGCCAGACAAGCCCTCCGGCCTCCGAAACTTCACACCTGTCTCCTGCCAGGACCCAAAGTGCCATCTGCTTCTCCGGGAAAGCCAGACATAGGCCCCTCTTTATGCCTTGGGTGGGTGATGGGAAAAGCTGGCACGGGGAGCTGTTAGTGGCTCAAAAATAGCTCCGCGGTACGTAATACCCAGTTACGTGAGGATCTGGAGACGGAGGCTTGGCAGTCTCTTCACACACATGCAGGGTGACGGTCGGGGTGTGCAAAAGGGAAACGATGTAAGGCCTCAGCCTCGACCCAAATTGTTTCCACGGCCAAGGACTCTACACACGCGGACGCTCTGTGTGTGGCTGAAAGTCCCTCAGAAAAGGAAAGAGAGGCCCCCGGGCAGGGTTATAGTTTCCACCTGCTCCCCTCGGAATTTGAGTTGCTCTACCACCTCGCAACACATCAATTCACTCATTAATGTGAATTTATACATCATACAAGGGCTCTCTCCAGTGATGAGAGTGAAGCAGGAAAATTCCATCACCGGGTCCCAATAGCAGTGTCTGAGCAGGGACCAGCCCCCCATAAAATGTGGGGGCCTGGGGGGTGCTGGGACAGCCAGTGCGTTGAAGCACAGGACTGGCTTGAAGCGATAGGAGAGACTGGGACAGAGTTTGTCGACAGTGACATTTGGGGCTGCCTGCTTCTTCGTGGTGGGGAGCTTTTCTGTACATTGTAGGATGTTTAGCAGCTGCCCTGGCCTCTACGCCCCAGGTGTCCCCCAGGGAGACAACCAAAAATATCTCTAGACATTGTCCAGTGTCCCCTGGGAGCCAAAGCACCCTTTCTGAGAACTACTGGACTGGAGGGTCTCTTGAGGTCTCATCAAAGCCCATTATTGGGGTACGCAGGTGGCAGAGAGGGTTGTGACCTCCCCACGTTTGCCATAGAGCGTATCTGTTGTCTCTGGGTCCATGCCTTCCCTCGGACGGTAGTTGTTCGAAGACAAGGAACCGTTTCCATCTGGGCACTGCCGCCTCCCCAGCCCGTGGCCCGGCACCTGGCACACGTTTGAAAGGAATGGATCAGTGACCATATGAATGGCATCTTGGATCCCACTCTCTGTTCCCAATCTTACGGTCCCCGTGCCAAGCGCGGTGGCTTTGTGTTGGCGGTGGGGGCGGGGGAGGTATCTTCAGAAAACTAATAAAACAAATGACTAAATAAATGGAACCTCTTGTCCAAAGAACACAGAGATAAGATAAATCATTTTGAGTCCTGGGAAAATTATCTCCACCATCCTGCCTGGGTTTCTCCATTCAGCCAAAAAACACTTTAATTTATCTTGTGAAATTTTTCATTCGCTCGACGAACATTAAGTATTTCTTTTCTTTTTTTTTTTTTTTAACATTCTTCTCGCTACAAAGGTGGGCTGGTTCTCCACTCGTTGGAATAAAAGCTCCATTAGCCTCGGTGCATGGAAGGCGTGTGAGGTTGGCCTGGATTCAGGGCTAGCAGAAGGGTACAGGACCCTGACACGCAGAATTACAACTGGTGCCATGCACTGGGCACATTTCATTAAGGGAGCGGGTCCGGCTGGCCCCAGACAGAGCACCCGCCTTTTGTCCTGAATCAACCCCCAGATGACAAAAAGAGATCCCCATGGAGTCACTGGGCAACCCTCCGGAGCCCCACCCCCGCCCCTCTGATCCCGCTTAGTTCTCTAGGTGGCTCACCCCAGCGACCGTGACTCAGATCACTGGTGGGGAATCCCCAGGACGGCCAGTGGTGATGAAATCGGTTCTCTTAGAAAGGGAAGCAGCCCCCACCTCAGTTCTGATTGGGGTTCGTAGCTATGGGGGTACACTCCTCTGCAGATCTGATCAGCCCAGCTCTCCGAAGGCCGAAAGGGCCATCGGAGCCCCATGCCCAGTCTCGGGTTGGAGCAGTGACTCGCTGCTGCGGGCACACACAGCTCCGGGGGCCCCCGTTTCTGCCGTGGCTCTCACCCTGACCTCACTTTGGCTAACGTAAACTCAGTGTCGTGCTCTCTCCCCTCCCCCTTTAGCAGATACCCCTTTTCTTTTCTGTTGTGTATATTTATCCGTAAAAAGGCAGGCAGGTGGGGAACTACGCCAGGCTTAGAGAACAGACAAGCCAGCTCTCCACGGATCAATGGAAGAGTCTCTCAAGCAGGACGCAAGAGAGCAGACCAGCCCAGGACTGTGAGGACCAAAATGCTCTCCAAAACGGGCCAAGGAGGAGGGGACGGAAGGAGGAGTTGTTTCACCCAGAGATGCAAGAGGGTAGACTTGGGGGGTCCCGCTCAGCGAGTCTTTGCAGGACACTGATGGTTGTGACCCCCTCCCCGCCACCCCAGTCACGGCACAGTCGTGCTAAAACCCTCAAGGCCACAATATCAGTGTGGAGGGGACTTCCCTGATGACAAGGCCTGTGAAACACAGCTGTCACCACACCCGGGGGTCTTCCAGATTAGGAGAGGCAGTCGTCTCGCCAGGAAGGAACAGCACTGAGCTAGCCTGGATGAATTCTTAGGGGCATGTTTAACTCTAGAAAACTATGAAAATTCGGGGGGCTCTACCCAGGGCAGAGGGGGCACCAGAGCAGGCTCAGGACGGGGGCAGGGGGTGCCGGCAGGAGCCCGGCTCTGTCCTGTGGCTCGGCACTTCGCCCGGCCCGAGTCTCCTTCGGCTTCCGCGTTAGCTGAGCGGCCGGAGCGTGGTCCCCGCGGTCCTGGCGGGCGCATCGTGTGGGTTTCTCGTCCATGTTCTCAGGCCTCCTCGATGGTCGTGTGCGCGTGCGTGTGAGCGTGTGCGTGTGCGTGCGTGTGCGTGCGTGTGCG
>PVJL010012076.1:0-38986 GCA_004026885.1 Lyroderma lyra
GGGAGGGGGTGGGAGAGGAGGGAGCGGGTGGGAGAGGAGGGATGGGGAGCCAAATATATGGTGATGGAAAGAACTCACGCTGGGTGGTGAACACATAATGCAACACATAGATGCACTGTAGAACTGTATACCTGGAACCTACATAATTCTCTTAACCAATGTCATCCCAATAAGTGTAAAAATAATAATTAAAAAAAGAATCAATGGCTGCAGTTTCTCCATAATTGGTTACTAGTTTGGCATTATTAGAAATTCCCATGAGGCTGCTTTGCCTACAGTTCATGAAGAACAGTATAGAGCTATGGAAAGCAATGGCCCTGGCTTCTGGCTGGCCATTATATGTGAGAATAAAATAGTGGCTGGACCTTGTAAGGACCTCATCTCTTAGGAGATCCTGAAGGGTTTTGGAGAAATAACTAGTGCTTCCCAATCTCCAGAAGGTCCCAATCCTTGGCCTTGAGTGGAAAGGTACTTGGAGACTTTTCACCCTTTTTTCTACCTTGACAGAAAATGTTCTCAGGCCATTGGCTGAGGTGGCTCCAGCTAAACTACTAACTGTTTCTGGAGTGACTTACTACATGCCAAGAACACTGGGGTGAACAGAACAAGGTCCCTGCCCTAGTAGGAAACAACACAGCCACCACCATGTCTACAGCTAATAACAGTAGTCATCATTTATCTTGCTCTTACTCTCTGCCAGGTACCATGCCAAGCTCTTTACCTAGATTATCTCATTTAATTCTCATAACTGCCCAATGAGGTCAGTAACATTATTACCCCCTGCCCTTTATGCAGGAGCAAACAGATTCAGAAAAGGTAAGTAATTTGCTCTAGGCCACACAGCTTCTAAGCAGTGGAGGTGGGGCTTAAACCTAGGGAGTCTGACTCCAGAGCCTTCACTGCCCTCTCACCCAGAACACTGACTTATGATATGTATTCATTATAAACAATTCAAGGACTATAGAAAAATACAAATAAGAGTTAAAAACAGAATTACTTTAAACCCTACCAATTAGCAGTAACATATTATAAATGAGCATTTCTCCATCTCTGGACATATGTGAGTATATATGGGTATGTAGGTAGGTAGATGGAGAAGTAATAGTGATAATAATGAGCGTTTTCCTTTAGTAAACACTGTTCTGAGTGCTTTCCATGAATCAACACATTTAATTTACTCAGAGAGCGATGGATAGACATAACTTTATTAAAATGAGCTCACTTAACATGTTCAGGATTCACATCAGCAGCCAACCACCTGGTGATACTTTTTCCCCAAATCTGGTTCTTTTCTCAGTCTTTGCTGTCTTCTCTCTGCCTTTCCAATCAAATCATAAGCCCAGAGTCCTTGGGCTGCAAAAGCTGTCTTTAAATAGCACCCTCTGCACAGCTGCTGCCCAGTAAAATGTCTCTGCTGTTCCCCAAGGCGGTGGTGTTATTTGTAGAAATGAATTTTGCTAGAGGTTCAACATATGCTTTTTGTTTCTTAGAGTAGGTATCTGGGCCTTGGCATTCTTTTTCCTGGCTTTCTATGTGTTAGAATTTCACTACCCGTTTCTGCAATCCAGCTGGAGCTTGGTCTTCAGATCTTGCCCAGTGGAGCCTAGAGAGTCTCAGATGAGGATGCTGTTGGAATTTGCTGAGTGATTCAGAAAGGTCAGCCGCCTGTTCATCCATTGAGGACGACAGAAGACAAGGATGAGGGAGGTTGCCCAGCTCCAGTGGGGCTGTCTAGCCAATGAGAGCCTGGAGCACTTTTGTGGGTCTGGCTCTACTAATATATTATATTGTGAATAAATTTCTTCCCTCAGTTTCCCCAAGACAAAAGCCACTCTTGCGTTTAGAATGATGGAATCAACATTTCCATGGAGATGGAGACTCCACTGAAGGTTATAATTTTCCAGCCAAACCTGCTTCCCCTCTCTCCAGCTCCCCAGCTCAGCGAGGAGAGCCCACCCACCATTCCCTGCAGGATTGCTCTGGTCAGATACCTGTACATTGTCCTTGAGACTGCTATCCCTCACTCTCAACCTGTCACCAGGTCTTATTGGTTTTACCTCTAAATGCATTCCATTTCCACAAGCGAAGTCCAAATGACCTTTTCTCCTCTCCTACTGTAATATCCTCCTCATGCAGCCCCTTTGGATAGCCTTTATGTTGTTCTGTAAACAGCATGCCAGCATAATAATTTATTTCTGTTAGAATCAACTTTATAAGGTATAATAAAGTTACATACAAGAAAATGTACTCATTTAAAGTGGCGTTTTAGCCCATATATATACACCTGTGTAACCAATGCAACATAGAGACATAAAACAGGTTATTTTTCAGAGCAGTTTTAGGTTTACAGCAAAACTAAGAGAAAGGTACAAAGATTTCCCATAGGCCCCTGCCCTCCACATGGATAGCCTCCCCTACCATCACGATCCCCTCACCCGAATGAAACCTTTGTCACAATTGCTGTGCCTACACTCATAGATTGCTATTACTCAAAGTCGATAGTTTACATTAGCGTTTACTCTTGGTGTTGTACATTCTATAGTCTGTAGTATATGGTCTATACTTGGTCGAAGTATAATGATAGGTATCTACTATCATCCTATCATATAGAATAGTCTCACCGCCCCCAAATCCTCTGTGCTCTGCCTATTCATCGCTCCCTCCCCGCAACCACTGGCGACCACTGACCTTTCAACTGTCTCCATTGTTTTGCCTTTTCCAGGTGTCAGACAGTTGGATTCATAGCGTATGTAGTCTTTTCAGATTGGCTTCTTATACTTAGTACTATGTATTTACGTTTCCTCCATGTCTTTTCATGGCTCGACAGTTCATTTCTTTTTAGTGCTGAATAATATTCCATTGTCTGGATGTAACACAGCTGATCCATTCACTTAGGGAAACATTTTGGTTGCTTCCAAGTTTTACCAATCATGCCTAGAGCTGCTATAAAAATCTGTGAGCAGGTTTTTGTGCAGACACAAGTTTTCAGTCCATTTGTATAGAATACCAAGGAGCACAATTGCTGGATCGTATGGTAAGGGCATGTTCAGTTTTATAAGAAACTGCTCATCTGCCTTCCAGAGGGGTTTTATCATTTTGCATAGGTGTTGTATTTTGTCAAATGCTTCTTCTGCACCTATTTGTGTGATCATGTGATTTTTCTTCTTCAGCTTGTTGATGTGACAGATTACACTCATTGATTTTTGAACACTGAACCAAGCCCTTCATACATCATAATGTATAATTATTTTTATGCATTGTTGGATATGATTTGCTAGTATCTTGTTGGAGATTGATTTGTAGTTTTCTTTTCTTGTAATGTCTTTGTTTTATTAGTGTAATACTGGCTTCCAAGAGCAAGTTATTATAGAAAGCATTTCCTCTGCTCCTACCTTCTGGAAGAGATTATAGATCATTGGTATAATTTCTTCCATAAATATTTGGTAGAATTCACCAGTGAAACAATCTGGGCCTGGTCCTTTCTGTTTTAAAAGGTTATTAATTACTGATTTAATTTCTTTAATAGCTGTAGGCCTATTCACATTGTGTATTTCTTCTTGTGTGAGTTTTGGCAGATTGTGTCTTTCAAAGAATTGGTCCATTTCATCTAAGTTATTGAATTTGTAGGCATAGAGTTGTCCATAGTACTCATTTATTATCTTCAGGATCTATAGTGATATCCCCTTTTCAGTTCCGATATTAGTAAATTGTGTCTCTCTTTTTTTCTTAGGCTGGCTAGAGGCTTATTGATTTTACTGATTTCTGAAAAGGAAACAACTTTCAGTTTTGTTGATTTTTCTCTATTGATTTACTTCTTTCCATTTCAATGATTCCTGATCTAATTTTTATTATTCTTTTTCTTCTGTTTACTTTTGAATTAAGTTTCTCTTCTTTTTCTAGTTTCCTAGAGTGGAAGCTCAGGGTGTTGATTTTAGGTCTTTCTTCTTTCCTAATATCTTTTTTCTTTCCTGTAATAATGCTATAATATTATATTGTAAATCCTTGAACAATGTAGAGATTTGAAGCACCAATCCCCTGCACAGTTGAAAATTCGTGTATAACTTTTGACTTCCAAAAACTTAACTGTAGCTGGCCCTTCATATCCATGGATTCAACCAATTGCAACTGAAAACTATTTTTGACCTGCAGTTGGGAATGGGAAAATACTGTTATCCCTCCACAATTGGTTGAATCCATGGATGCAAAACCACAGACATAAAGGACCAACTGTATTTACTGAAAAAAAATGCATATTAGTGGACCCACACAGTTCAAACCCATATTGTTCAAGGGTAACTATTATTTACATTATAAATTTCCCTCTAAGGACTGCTTTTGTGGCATCCCACATATTTTGATAAGGAATGTTTTTATTTCATTAGTTGAAAATATTTATAAATTTATCTTGAGAATTTTTTTTTCTGACCCACATGTTATTTATAAGTGTGCTGGTTAATCTCCAAGTATTTTGAGACTTTCCAGTTATCTTTCTGATGTTGACTTGTAGTTTAATTTCTTTGGTTTGAGAACAGAGATGGTATGATTTCTTTCTTTTTTTTTAATTTGTTAAGATTTGTTTTATGGCCCAGAATGTGATCTATCTGGGTGAATGTTCCATGTTAGCTTGAGAAGAATGTGTAATGTGCTGTTGTTGGATGAAGTAGTCGACAGATGTCCATTACATCCAGATCAACAATGGTGCTGCTAACTTTAACTACGTCCTCACTGATTTTCTGCCTGCTAGATCTGCCTGTTTCCGATGGTCTTCAACTAGAATAGTGGATTCATCTATTTCTCCCTGCAGATCTTTCATTTGACTTACATATTTTGATGTTCTGTTCTTAGGCACATGCACATTAAGAATTGTTACGCCTTCTTGGAGTATTAACCCTGTTTTCATTATGTAGTGCCCCTATTATCCCTGATAACTTTCCTTGCTCTGAAGTGTGCTCTGTCTGAAATTAATAAAGCTATTTCTGTTCCTTTTTGTTTAGCATGACATGTCTTTCTCCATCCTTTTAATTTACATGTGTCTCTATATTTAAAGTGGGCTTTGCAGACAATGTATAGTTGGGCCTTGTCTTTTCATTCACCCTGAGAATTTTTTTAAACCACTCTGTTGAGGTATGATTGACATTAAAAAAAAAAGCTGTACATATTTAAAATATACAACTTAATGAGTTTGGAGGGAAGTGTACATATGTGAAACCATCACCACAATCAATGCCATACACACATCATGACCTCCAAAAGTTTTCCCACTTTATTTTGTTATTATTAATACTACTACTATTATTTTGTGATAACAACACAACGTAAGAGTTATCCCTTAGCAAATTTTAAAGTGTATAATACATTATTGTTAACTATGAGAATGATGCTGTATAGTAGACCTCCAAGACGTATTAGTCTTGCACAGATGAAACTTTGTACCCTTTGACCAATACCTCCTTGATGCCCTTTCCCCCAAGTCCCTAATAACCACCACTCTACTGTCTGCTTCTATGAGTTTGAATATTAAGATTCCTCACATAAGTGGGATCATGTAGCATCTGTCTTTCTGTGTCTGCCTTAGTTCACTTAGCACAACATCCTCTGGGGTCATCCATATTTTTGCAAATGGCAGGATTTCCCTCTTTTAAAAGGCAGAATAATGCCCTATTGCGTGTCTGCCATCTCTTATTTATTCATTCATCTTTGATGGATATTCAGATTGTTTTTGTGTATTATGAATAATGATCCAAGAACACGGGAGTGCAGATATTACTTCAACATCCTGATTTCAATTCTTTTGCGTATTTACCCAGAAGTAAGATTGCTGGATTATATATTAGTTCTATTTTAAATTTTTAGAAACTGCCATACTGTTTTCCATAGTGGCTGCTCCAATTCACATTTCTCCCAAGAGTGTGCAAGGGTTCCCTTTTTCCTTCATCCTCACCAACACTACTTGTTGTTGCTGTTGTTTGGTAATAGCCATCTTAACAGGCATGGGTTGATAATTCATTGTGGTTTGAATTTGCATTTCCCTGATTATTAGTGATGTTAAGCACTTTTTCATATATTCATTGACCATTTTTATGTCTTATTTGGAAAAATATGTATTGACTTCCTTTGCCTATTTTAAAATCAGATAATTTAGTTTTTTACTATTGAGCTCTAGGAGTTTCTTATGTATTTTAGGCATCAACGCCTTATCAGAAATGGATTACAAATATTTTCTTCCATTCCATGGGTTGCCTTTTCATTTTATTGTTTCCCTTGCCATGCAGAAAGTTTTTAGTTTGATGCAACCCCACTTGTGTTTATTTTGCTGTTGTTGCCTGTGCTTTTGGTATCACATCCAAGAAATCATTGCCTAAGAGTTTTAGGAGGTCGTCTTATATTTAAGTCTTTAATTCATTTTAGTTAATTTTTGTGTACGGTGTAAGCTAAGTGTTGTTTCATTCTTTTGCAAGTAGCTATCCAGTTTCTCCAGCATCATTTATTGAACAAACTAACATTTCCCCATTTTGTATTCTTGGCTTCCTTATTGAGGAGCCGTTGACTGTATACGTACATGAGGGTTTATTTCTGGGCTCTCTATTCTGTTTCTTTGGTCTCTGTGTCTGTTTTTATGCCAGTACCAAATTGTTTAATTACTGTAGCTTTGTAATATATTTTGAAATCAAGAAATGTGATGTCTGTAGTTGTTCTTCTTGCTCAAAATGACCATGTATAACATGATCCCAAATGTGCACGCATGGTTTTGGCCCAAACTTCCAGGGGAAAAATCTTTTGTTTTAATTTTTTTAATTTAAATTTTTATTTGTTTATATTTAGGTACTCTTTTTTTGTATTATAAAGGAATTTTAGCATTTATTTTTAATATATTATGGTATAAGAAATTTTATGTAACAGAATTACAAAACACAAGAATAGATACAAGGCACAAGAAATTTCATGTACAAAATTTTTTTATATTAAAAAATCCAATTATTGTATTCCAGGGTATTATTTTGCATATAGATATCATTATTGATTTCTAGAGTTACACTTTTAACTCATAAGCATAAATAAAAGAATTAAAAACATTTAGATATATATGAAATTAGTACTATCCTGGTATAATGTGCATCCTTATTTTTCCCTCACAAATTTGCACAAAAGCATGTGCATTATACATGGCAAAATATGGTATTTTGGCTCTTTGGGGAGTTTTGTAGTTTTGTATGAATTTTAGGATTGTTTTTTCATTTCTAAAAAAAATGCCATTGGGATTGATAGAGATTACTTTGGATCTGTAGATCACTTCCAGTAGTATGGAGATTTTAACAGTATTAATTCTTCCAATCCACGAACATGAAATGTCTTTCCATTTATTTATGTATGCTTTAATTTCTTTGATCAGTGTTTTATAGTTTTTGGTATATAAGTCTTTTATCTTTTTGGTTAAGTTTATCCTTAAGTAGTTTATTCTTTTTGATGCTACTATAAATAGAATTGCTTTCTTAATTTCCTTTTCAGATAGTGTTAGCATATAGAAACACAACTGATTTTTGTATGTTGTGACAATCTCTTTTAATTGGTGCATTTAGACCACTGAAATCCAAGGTGATTATTGATAAATTTGGATGAATATCTTTCATATTTATTACTGTTTTCTATTTGTTGTCCTTTGTTCCTAATCTTGTTTTCCACACTTTTCATTCTTTTTGGGTTTTAATTGAGCATATCATATGATTCCGTTTTCTCTCCTTTCTTAACATGTCCATTATACTTCTTATTTTACCTTTCTTTTTAGCAGTCGCCTTAGGCTTTGCAATATACATTCACAACAAATCCAAGTTCACTTTCAAAGACACTATACCACTTCACAGGTAGAGTGAGTACCTTGTAATACCAAAATAATCCTAATTCCTCCACATTGTTCCTCGTGTTATTGCTCTCACCTTTTTTCAGTTATACATAAACATGCATAAGAACATATGTGTTTATATATGCATATACAGGGTCCAGTAAAACTAATGTGTGGACTTCAGTTATGATTTTATAAAATTATAACCATATATGCTTATGGTTACACAAATAATGCCTCTTTTTTATGAGCTGTAATCTATACCAAATCTTTTATTACAAAATCATAAGCATGTATGGTTATAATTTTGCAATAAAATCATAACTCAAGACTGAGCATTACTTCTACCAAACCCTGTATAATCAATACATTGTTGCTATTAGTATTTTGAACAAACTATTATCTGTTATATCAATTAAGAATAAAAAATAAAAGTTTTTATTTTTATTTGTTTTTATTTTATTGTCTTCACTTATTCTTTCTCCAGTGCTCTTCTTTGCTTTATATAGATCAACTTTCTGACCTACATAATTGTTCTTTTCTCTAAAAACTTCTTTTAACACTTTTTGTAAGGTGGGTCTACTGGTAACCAATTCCTTAGATTTTTGCTTGTCTGAGAAAGCATTTTTCCTTCACTTTCACAGGATAATTTTATAGGGCACATAATTCTAGCTTAGTGGGTTTTTCATTTCTGTAAACACTTTAAATATTTCACTGCACTCATTTCTTGTTTGTGTGGTTTCTGAGGTGAAGTTGGGTGCAATTCTTAGCTTGGCTCCTCTGTAAGTATGTAATGTGTTTTTTCTGCTCATCTTTCAAATGTTTTTTCTTTACCTTTGATTTCTGCAGTTTAAATATGATATGCCTAGGAGTAGTTCTGTTTTGTTTTTGTTTTTGCCTTTTTTCCCCTCTGTCTTTGATTTTCAAATATGAAGTCTTCGATTGAGATGTCCTCAAGCTCAGAAATTCTTTCCTCAGTTATATCCAGTCTACTAATATGCCCATCAATGGCATTTTTTCACTTCTGTTACAGTGTGTTTGATCTGCACCATTTCTTTCTGGTTCTTTCTTATACTTTCCATCTCTGTCTACATTGCCCACCTGTTGTTGCAGGCTGCCTACTTTACCCATTGACTTATTATTCATAGCTGTTTTAGATTCTTGATCTGATGATTCCGACATCCCTGCCATATCTGAGTCTGGTTCTGATGCTTGCTTGTCTCTTCCAACTGTGCTTTTTGCCTTTTAGTATGCCTTGTAATGTTTTGCAGCAATGTGGACCAGATGCACTGGGTAAAAGGAACTGCTGCAAATGCACTTTTAGTGTATTTGTATAAAGTGTAGGGGAAGAGCAAGTTTTCATAGTCCTATGATTAGCTAACAGGCTTTTAGGGAGCCTGTGCCTCTGGACTGTGAACGTCACAAGTGCTTCTCAGCCTCTCAACCCCCTTAAATGAAACAGGATGCTAAAGTGGGCTGGAGTTGGGTATTTTCCTCCCCCCGCCTGGGTCAGTTAGGCTCTGAGAAAACCAGCTCTACCAGGTTAGACTCTGGTTCAATAGTTTCTCAGGTGGGCAGACCTTATTCTTATGAACAGAATGCTCTGGTGTATTTCAAAATGGTTCCTTTCCCCTTCCCTCTGCCAAAAGCACTGCTATTCACTGTGAGAACCTGCCTGCTAGTGCTCTGAGAGGTCAAACACACTCTCAGACTTGTCTACACTGAGCCTGCAGCAATTCGTCAATCACAGTTCCAATTTCTTTGTCCCTGGTCGGGTTCCTGCAAAGGTACTCTGTATCTGCTTGTCTGTCTCTTCAATACGGGAGACAGCAGCGTGCCCTGTGACCTTGCTTCTCTGAGAGATCTAAGTAGAGGTGTTGATTTTCCAATTTGTTTTGCTTTTTACTTGTTGTTAGGATGGAGTGTGACTTCCGACATTCTAACGTGCTGGACTGTTCATCCTAGAAAATTTTCATCACTTGAAAAAGTGTTCTCATTCTCCTTCCCTGTTCAACTCATTCCCCCTTAAACACACCCAGTCCCCCATCAACCACCAATCTATTTCCTGTCAGTGTACATGACTTTTGTCCTAGAATTTCATAAATTCAAATTATATAATATGTGGTATCCTATAGCTACAGCACAAATAGAAATTTTAAATTTCAAGCTATTAAAATAAAACATAAAAACTACAAAAAAAACTGTAAAAAATGTTTGCTATATCAGAATGCTTTGGGCTGAAAAGAATAAAAAAGAAATCTGTCTAAATCCATTTTAAGAATCAGAAATTTATTATCTTATAGGACGAGGTGCCCCAAAGTAGGATAATTCTGGAACTGGTTAATTGCTCCACCATTAAGTCATCATTAAGTCAAGTTTCTTTACACCCTTCTACCTTTCCACCCTTGGTGCATCAGCTCCCCTTCTGGATCCCAAGCTGGTGCAGGGGCCCCAGGCTTCACACTGTCAACCACACTCACAGGCAGAATGTTCCCATTGTCGGAGAAAAATCTCGTCTTTTAATATATATTCGTCTGCCTTACTGCATCAATAGAGTTACATCTGAGCTAATCAGTGACAAGGACAAGGAGACCACGATGTCTGACATAGGCCAAAACTTGGTCACTCGCCAACTCACTCTCTAAGGCAGGGATGGGCTATACTCTCCTGACATACGACAAAGGGGAGAAACATGGAGGAGAAGGGAGGCAGTTCACAGCAGAGGAAACCGAAAACCAGAATGACTAGCAAACAGATAAAGAGATGTTTAACTGTATTTATAACCATGGAAATGCAAAACACAGTGAGAAACGGATATTCCTTTACATCCAAGATAAAAAAATGGGATAAGATCGAACTGCCAAAGACATGGGGGAAATGCAACTCTTACGTGCGCCAGGGGAAGTGAAAATTAGTGCCATCCTCTTGGAGAGCAATTTGAAGGTATTTCATGGTGGGAGAAATGCCTGTCTTTATGCTGTAAATCCATTTTTATGTATAAACCTCAGAGAAATTCTCCTTGAAGTACACAAAGAGAGATGTTCATTACAGCCTTGTTTATAATAACAGAGCTGGAAATAACTGTTTTTCAACAAGGAACTACTAAATAAAACACAATATTGTATAAATAATGGAATATAATGCAACAGTCCAAAAAGGAGGACTAGACCTACACTAACCAACCTGAATAGATCTCAAAGAGGCCATGTACTGCGTATGCACATTAAATACACACACACCACCGTGTAAAATACATTCATAAATATAAATCAAATGGACAGAGAACCTGAGAACAGTGTCCTTGAGGATGAAGGATGAACAAGGAAAAAACTAAATTAAAAAAATAAAATCACGGTAAATAAAATAGAAATAAAGATATGCCAACCTGGGGCAAGACGGAAGCTCCTCAAGCGTCGACCTGGGCCGGATTCATCCTTCAAGCCACAAAACACCCAGTTTTACAAATAATCACGTGGTCCTTATTGTTTCTCGACTGATGCCCCAACAGCAAATCTCTGAGTCTAGATGAGCTGCGAAGCAGGATCTGTGAAACGATTCATACGAATATTTCCCTCTTTGGGGCTAGCATCATTTGCCTCCAACTGTTTAATCTCATCAAGCGGTGCACTCACAATTTGAAGTTATTTCTTGTGAGGCCATTATCATCGCTGGGTTTTTTGGGTTTTTTTTCTGTTTCTCATTTGGCATTGTGTTTCTAAAGCATCTCTTTCCCACCAGGTTTGGAGCCATCTGCGATAAAGGAGGTACTTAAGATTTCAATAACAACAAAAACAGATTAACTGAAGGTTGGCCTTTCATGCTGAGTCTATTTCTGTTCAACTTTCAGGCTACACACTACAAAGAGTCTTTATTTTTGTTTCAGTCGATCGAAAATGAGGCCGAGGTCCCGGATGAACTGGAGTTTCTCTCTTTTCTCAGCCGCTTCCAAGTGTGGAAATCTCTTCCCTCGGATAATCCGCATGGCTTCACTCCCGTGTCTGCTCAAATGCCTTTTTTTTTTTTTTTTTTTTTTTTTGAGAGGCCTTTCACCATTTATAACAGCGTCTCCTTTACTCCCTACCTCCTTTATTCTGCTTTATTTTTCTCCATGGTGTTACCATCAAATGACGATTTTCCCTCGGTGCTTTGTCTCTCGAAGGAAAGAACTCAGCCAAGAGTTTGTGACAATATAGAAAACGTTAAGCGTTTATTATAGAAAAGTTAAAAGTGCACCCCGAGATGGTGGAGCGGGCTGACCCCCGCTTGCACTGTTTGGGAAGTTTTGTGTCTGTGTGTGCGCTCCTCCCCGCTCCTTCCCCGCAAGTCCCGTCTGCAAAGGCCCAAAGCCACACGAGTAGCTGACAATGGGCCGGGGCTCACTCCTGGGGCACCGTTACTGGTCCTCCTTTCAGCAAGTTCCCCTTTCCGCACTCCTTCTCCTTCCTTTAATCGAGAGGCTGCAGGACAACCCCTACCTTCCTGCCCACTCTGACAATGGCACTTACTCTCCTATCGCATTCTTTGTTTGCTTGTTTATTCCACACATGTGGGCCCCCCTACACACACACGTTAGAATGAGCTCCGGGAGAACGGGCACTGGCTCAGCTTTGCCCACTGCCCGATCTCCACGGCGGGCAAAGGGCCTGGAACAGAGAAAGCGCTCGCTCAGTGCGCACTGACCCGCAAGTGTGAGCAATTGTCTGATGAACTTTGTAAAAACCTCCCCGTGATACGCCTCTTCAGTTCAGTGTGTTTCTTATCATCGATGTTACAGGCACGTCGCCCTTTTGCTGTCAGTCTTTCCGCCCGTCTATATACCTTCTCATCCAATATTTATTGAGCTCCTACTATGTGCCTGGCGTTATCCTAGGTGTGGGGAGATTCCGTGGCAAATGAGACAGGCCTTGCCTCATAATTTTTGTCTTCAACTTGGACAGTAACCTAAGTTTTCTGAACTTGGCATACGCTCATTACAAGTTTGCTCCACTCCAAGCACAGAGCGAATCTCATTACAGCCTGATCTTTTTCAAACCTCACAACGATCCTAAGAAGTCGATATTAGTGTCTGAAAATGTCCTTCCCATAAGCATTCAGTTTATGGGCAATAAATAAAACACCAGAATAATTTTGTCAAAGCCCGACAGAAACTTCCAGAGAGCGGCACCCAGGGCACCACTCGAGGAATGGGTGCAGAGTCCCTGCAAGGACACCCCACATCCCCCAGCCCCCACAGCCGCTCCTGAAGCTCTTCACCCTCAGATTTGTTTAGCGACCGTCTTACCCCGCAAAGCTTTTAACCAGAGGGAACGCGGACCTGCACGGTCCCAGCGCGTGCAGCCGCGCTTCAATGCGACATGAAACACGTTTGTGTACAGTCGCCTTCCCAGTCGCGCCCAGCACTGCCTCTTCAGGAGAGCAGACCTTCGGGACCCAGCAGTGTTTATATCATCTCAGAGACGAGGAAATAGAGAGGTTAAGAAACATACCCAAGGTAAGTGGCCAAATCAGGGCGAGCCTCGGTCCGTCGCCCGACCCCATGGAGCTCTGTCCGCTCCCCTGGGACCACGTTGACGCCTCGCGGCCTCTGCCAATGTCCCGTTGTCATTTCTGTCTGAGAGCAGAGGCACTACCCTGGGAGACGGGAGATCGGGCTGTCCGTCCTGATTTGAGCCCCGAATTTACTGTGTCACCTTGGGTTGTGTGTCTTCCCTTCTCTGCCCTCCAGCTTCCTCATCTGCAAAATGAGCGGGAGGGGACCGGCGATCTTCATGTTTGAAGCCACGGCCCCTCTTTCCAAACGGCATCACGTTAGAAATAGAGTGCGAACATGTAAAATGGGGGAACACGGAGCTTCTCTAGTTGCATTTGGGGGTTCGGAGCTCTTTCCCCATGCCCTCCCCTACCCCTGGGGAGAGTCCCGGTCAGGCCTCAGGGAATCTGGGGACCCCCGAGATCGTACGCTGCATTGGGCGTGTGCACGTGCATATTGTTCATCGGTCTCAAAGGGGACCATGATCCCCAGTAAAAAGCTGTGATGATGATGATGATGGTGGTGACACCAGTCATAGCCGGCATGCACCAGGAGCCATGCCAAACACGTCGTATGCATCAACTCATTTCACAACAACCTGAGGAGCAGGGAGTATGGGGGAATCCTCGCTGTCTAGACGAGAACACGGAGGACAGAGCAGAAGGCTGTGCAGCTACTTGGTGCTTTTCTAAACACAGCTTTTTATAAGGGCAATCCACCTATTCTCTTTAGTTACTTTTATGTACTTAGAAAACTCATACTGTCTCCTGTGGGGTATCATTTTTAATCAACAGTGATGCTTTGCCCTTAAGTCGTCACACGTTTTCGGCAGGCCTGGCCCAGGAGACGACTTACGGAGGCCTGTCTTCCTCTGGGCTGTCCAGCTTGACCTCTGCCTGAGTGTTCGTGCCTTCTCCGGCCTCCAGGGCCGTGTTCCCAAAAGATGGTCTAGGGAACCTCACCTTGGCATCACCTGGGAAGCTACAGATCACCTCTGATCTGCATCAGGGGCTCGGGCATGTGTCTGTGTGTGTGTGTGTGTGTGTGTGTGTGTGTGTGTGCATTTTTCACAAACTCGAACGTAGAGAGGTTGGAAGGTCCTGATTATGAAATCCCACTGCCTGACTCCCCGCCCCGTGGGGGCCTTCGTAGAGAGGGTGGGGTGTGAGAGGCGGAGCATGAGAGACAGGGAGGGAGGGAAGGGAGTTACGCAGCTTCGCATTGGTGAATTCCTACTGATTTAATAAATAATCTTTGGCACATAGTAGGCCACACATAATTTACTGAAGAAGTGACTGACTTGCTGACTAAATGAATGGATGAATGGCTGGGAGGGTTTTAAGCAGGAAGATCGTAACCTGATTTTAGAATGACAACGCTAGTAGAATTGCACACAGGTCACGATGGGATAGGATCGCAGGCTGGTGTGCGGGGCTGCTAGGAGGCTAATATGGTGTCCCGACTTGAGGCGATGGTGGCTTTGACCAGGGTGGGAGTGGGGGTGGTGGAGAAAGTGGACAGAGAGAGGCTGGGGAGGGCACTAGCTCTAGAACTTGATGATCGGGGATGCTGAGGGACAGGCAGGAGATTAAAGGTGCTTTCCATAGTTTTGACTTGGACAACAGGCTAGTTGTGGTGCCACTGGGAGCCTGTGGCTGTCACCTGATTGCAGCTGGAGGTGAAACCTCAAGCCTGTGAGAATGATGTTGGGGTTACCTGGGGACTGTAGAAGACACTGACTAAAGACTCCCGTCCCCTTCAAAGCCACCTGCATCTTCTCCTAGGGAGCAGTCCTGGGGACAGTTCCCAGTAGGAAAGGACAGAGCACGTGCCCTGGGGGAGGGGCGGGGGGGAGGCTCTTGGGCACAGAACATCCCGGCCATTTCAGACGTCCTGGCATTCACACGATCGAGGCTCCCTTAGGACCCTGGAAGAAATACCATCCAATAACCAGCAAATACTCCAGGCCTTCCAGAGATGCAGTGCTGCCAATGACCTTGGTGGTAATAACCTCCAGAGGAAGATCCAAGTGAGCACAAAGCCAGTCGAAGGAAACTCTCCAACCCAGGAGCTGTGGCCACACAGGCTTCGAAGTGCGATGCTGCCCACCTGCCTGTCTGTCCTGGCAGCAATGAGAATTCCTCTCCTGCACTGAGCGCATCGAGATGAAACAGGCGGAGAGCTGCCCACGATCTGCCTTTAACCGGCACCCCAGCCTTATTCTGGGGGCTCTCAGGACACAAGGCAAACCTGGCTTCCAGTCCGGGCTCAGTTACCCAAATTAATTCATATTTACAACGCACAAAGGCCCAATCCGAGCCAGTCTCCAAGGCCGTCTCTCCTTGAGTGCCATTGATTTGGGTCCCGCTTGGCTGTTCGGGGAAGCAGTGGTTTCTTTATGACACGAGAACCTCTTTGTCTTGGATGCTCCCTACTGATAGGGGCAGCCATCCACGGGCGGGGACTTGCTACCCTGCACAGGCCCGGGGCATTGTGGGGAGCGTCTGGCCCACGGTCTCCTTGTCGTGGGCCCTGGGGAGGACGGCATGGTTTGTGTCTGGTCTCCTAGGCACACGCTGTCCCTCCCGCCCAGCCTAGAAGGCCTTTACTATCCCTTTTTTACCTGGCCAACTGCTTTTGTCCAAAAGGGCTCAGATCTCTTCCGACAGCAGTGGCTTTCTGTCACTCCCACCTGCTTGCCCCATGTCCCCCCTCTGGCTCCTACAGGCCCTGGCTCCCCACTGCTGATGCTAATCAAACTGGGGCCTCTCTGCATCTAGTTCCTTTTCTATCCTGTGCGCCTAACGCAGTGCCTGGCATGTGGCAGGACCCCGGTAAATATTTGTGGAGGAAATGAAATAAATGGATAGCATCGTATTCGTAAACGAGAGCCAGAAGATCTAAATTCTGTAAATGATCCCGGATGACGGTTGGTCCTCCGTACCCACTGTCGGGAGAAATCAGGAATGGTGATCAGGCACTGGGCTCTCAGCTGCTGATTTCTTGCTCCTCCTTTTTCTTACACCGGAATCACAAACTTAAGTGTCAACACCTGGGATCGAGACTCTGCTCTGCCACTCACCTGCCGTGTGGCCCTGAGAAAGGCAGTTCCCCCCTCTGGGCTTTGGCGTTTACTTTGAGCTGTACACAGAGTTAATAGGTAATCTTAGGTGCTGACAGTGCTGACACAGGTCTAAGTGCTGTACATGTATTATCTCATTTAATCCTTATAACGACCCTGCAACATGGGAAGTATTTTCTTATATGCTCAATGGGGAAACCGAAGCCCAGAAAGGTCAGATAACTTGCTCAGCGTCTCACAGCCAGTAACAGATGGAGCTGTGGCTTTTACCCACCAATCTGTTTCCACAGCCCACCTCTTAACCCCAAAGCCGGACTGCCTCTGTATCATTCTCCTACGGAGGGTATTTCCATGTGGTGCCTTCAGGGCCCTTTTGTGACTGGCTCCTTCCGCAGGAGAACAGAGGAATTCAGCCTTTTCTCTGAACCCCTCGTGTTGATTGCAGAGGAAACTGGGGAGGGGGCAGATTCAGGAGTTGGGCAGACCTGGGTGGAAATTCCAGCACCACTGCCCCCTGGCTGCCCATCGTGGTCAGCTCCTTCTCTGGGGACCTCCGCTGTGGTGCCTATGAAAGTGGAAATGGTTCCAGAATTTTCCTCCTTGGTGTCCGTAAGGATGAAATAATACAGACGAGGCTGCCAGATTTAGCAAATAGAAATACAGGATGTTCAGTTAAATTTGAATTCCAGATAAGCAAGGATAACTTTTTTAGTGTAAGTCAGTTCCATGCACTGTTTGGGACGTACTTAGCTAATAAATTATTCCTTGTTTACCTCGAATTCAAATTTACCTGGGTGCCCTGTGTTTTATCCGACCGCCCTCTGTGCAGAGGAAACACTTAGCCTGGTGCCTGTCCCATCAAATGTGCTTAATCACGTTCAGAAAGCTCTCCATTGGAACCCACTACTTTGCATTTCCTGGGGACTCACTCAAAAGTCCTGGACGGTGTTTAAATCTACTCTGAACCCCTGATGAATCACGTGACTCGGCTGTCTGGATGCGAGAGGGCTGACCTGGGATTTCTGGAGTGGAGGCTGGAAGGGACCTCACCCGCGCCAGGTCCGGGGTCAGCAGTCCGCCAGCCACGCCCCAGCCCGGCCAGGCCCGCCGCAGCCGGTTTCCTATCCAAGGGCGCCATCTAGTGGCAGCTTCTGGCTTTGCCAGCCTGGCGTATGGCTCTGAGCAGAGGCGGGGATGGAACGGGGTCTGTGGGGCGCGGGGTGGAGCCGGCGGCCTGGGTTGTCGCGGCCTGTTCTCCGCCCCTGCAGAGCCTCCCTTCCTGGGTCCTACTTTCTCTTTTTCCGTCCCCCTCTGCCATCTCTATCTCTCCGTCGACACTCACATCAACGTACTGAGCGACACCTGAACTTCAGCACCTGCTTTTCAGAGAGGCTGTAAGCGCGTGAGCAACAGCACCAATCAGGAGTCAGAAAAACAGATGGGGACCCAGGGACGCCGGCACTAGCTATGTGACTTGGAGGGGATTCATGAAACGCCTGTGATAACCATCGCTGCTTTGCCATAACCTTGCCAAGGTCATGGCACCTTACTGAGATTTGTGTACAGCGCTGCCAATGTGAGCCCCGGGGGGCAAGTTTGCGAACTTAGCTGTCGGATTTGGGTCTGGCGACAGCTCTGATGGCCCTTCCAGAAAAAGAGTTCCAACACTGCTTTGAAGGGGCACAATTTTTTTCTTTTTTTGAATCCATAAATCTAAGAACTTAGCACTTGAACAATCATTTTTTTTAAAAATACAGATTTTAAATTAACTTTATAGTCTGACAGTCAAGAGTAACTCGTTGACCAAGAATTCTTTTTTTTTCTCTTTCCATCACCATATGTTTCGTTCGCCCTCCCTCCTCTCCCACTCCCCTCCTCCATACTCTCCGACAACCACTAACCACTAAATTATTGATCGTGTCCATGAGTTTTGCTTTCTTTGTTGCTCCAAAATTGTTTTAGGTGGCGGACTAGGCGCTGGCATTGGTGCACAGCTTCCCAAGGGGAGTACGTCGAAGGTGACCATAGTAATACTCAGCAATAAGGCATGTAGCTCTTTTTCTAGAATGAGTTCATGAACTTAATTGTCCGACCTTGTATGTTGAAAGACTTTGGTGAAGAAAAATTGGTTGTGCATGCAAAAGTGCTCTGAAAACTCCAAAGTGCTGTGACAATGTAATTTTATAGTATGTTACTGCAGAGCATCTATAATAATAGGCTATGTCATTAATAACCATACCAGCAGCACTTCCTGGGCACCCTAATACCCCAGCTCTGGGTGCCCATCATCACTATGGGACTTCTTACCCCTCTGAGCCAGTTTTCTCCCCCATGAAATAGGGAGAGAAATAGAATTGATCTCCATGGTTGGGGTGGGCATTTCATGACATCACTTTGTAAAGTGCTCTCTACCTGTTTCTGTCACTTACCAATTACTAGATAAATAGCAGCATTTACATAATCCTTTCTCTCGTTCAGCCACATCTATTTATCTATGCATTAAAAACCACCTATTAAACTTCCTCTATGGCCCAATCCCATGCTAGTTGCTGGAAGTACAAAGATTAAGAAGACACAAGTCTTGCCCAGATATTGCATGGGACTTACACTAAAAGGAATACACAGTCTTGTGGGGGAATAGCAATAAAAAGAGCCGCTTGTGTTTATTGAGCACCTATTATGTGGCAGACACCGTGTGAGGGCTTTCCATCCATTCTCTCAGTAAAACCCTCATGAAGACCCAGGATGTAAGCCCAAGCCCAATGACATGACCCCAGAGGCCTTGTTCTCCGCCATTGCTCTCTCCTGTCTTCCAGGATGGACTGGTCAGGTAGGCATACCAAATGCAGGTGAGGAGGGCCATCATGGAAGTTCTAGAGAGGGCAGTGGGGCCCAGGGGAGGAAGTGCCAGCTCCATGAAGGGAGCGCTGGGGAGACAGAGGCTGTCGGAGGGCTTAGGGGACAATGCTCTGGGTGGTTGGGGCAGTGGGCAGAGTCTTGGAGGCACAGGGTCACAGGGTATCTTCAGGGGACCTGAGTGCTTTGGCAGCAGGGAGAGGAGGTGGGGTGGGCGATGCTGGGAAGGTGGGTAGAGAAGGGGCTGGGGTCATGGAGGGCCTTGGGTGCCCCGGCTTTGCTGAGGATGCTGCGCTGCGGGGGAGTGAGCTGGTTTCGGGGTGAGGTGTGTGAAAGGGGAGGGGGTGAGATGTCCACCATGGCAGCAGCATGCAGGGTGGAAGGAGGGGAACACAAGGGGGGATTTGCTGTGACCTAGTTCCTGAGTGGGAGCAGTGGCCAGAGAGGGTGGAGAGGGTCTGCCGAGCAAGGGCGGTGTGGCAGGACTGACCTCGCCGCTCACTGAGCTGATGCAAAGTGGGAGAACAAGGCCACTCCTCATTGGATGGCTGGGGGTGCTGCCCCCCACCAGGACAGGAAATCCAAGAGGAAGAGAAGAATTGAAGGGGAAAGCTGGTGAACTGATTTTGAGTTGCTATTCAATAAGGAGTCAAAGTGCCACATCCCAGGTACCTCCCTGTGGACACGTCATCCACATTCCACAGCTCTGTCCGTTCCCTTCCTCATCCCCACCTCGCAGATGAGGAAGCTGAGGTTCAGAAGTATCAAATCTCTTCTCAAGGTCACACAGCTTGTGAGGGGCAGGGCCAGGACTTGCACCCACACCTCCCTGGCTCCAAGCCTGGTGGGAAGGAAAACCCAAGGAGGGACCCGCAAGACCTGGTGGTGTCCATGGTTAGAACTGGGGCCTCCAGATCCTTCCAGACGCCCAGGAAGGTTCCCACAGCGCCTCTCAACCTGTTCTCCTCTTGGCCCCCAAGAAACCCTCTGGCATTTTAGCCGTTCTCTGAGACTCAGTCGTGACCAAGGTCACCCTGGGCCAGAGCAGCCTACTGACCTGCAAGGGGACAGTGCCCACAGCACCCACTCTCCAGTCCCTGACCAGGCCACCTCCTCACGCAGCGCCCCACACAGGACAGGCATGAAAGGCAGGTGCTGGGGATTAATTTGCCACTTTGGGGTTTGATGAGAAGGGGAGATGTATGCCCCCCCAAGTGAGCCAGTGAATTAGCAGCATCAAACAAATAATAATAAAAATTATAGCAGGCGTTACCATCTTTTGGGGCTAGTTATTACCTGCCAGGTGTTGTGCTACCAGTCGTTCCTGCTTTATACCTTATTTGGTCCTCACAGCAATCCCGTGACATGCGTACTATTATTTTCCTCGTTTCACAGAGGAGGAAATGGGGACACAGAGAGGTTAAGTAACCTGTACAAGGTCACACAGCCATCAAAAATGAGAGTGCCCATCCCTGACACTCTCTCTTCAGGCTGTCGCACCCTACCTGGTGTGTCCGCAGCCCCTGGGGCAGAGGGGACAAATGGAGGCAGGGCAGAGCCCGGTGCAGGCTCGGTGGACCCAGTCTCCTTGAACTTCCCAAAGGGGCTGAAGGGGTAGACAGGTGATAGGTCTCCATGTGCCCCTGTCCCGTGGTGACCGGTTTTTTGGTGGGGGGCGGGGGGAGGATTCCCTGGCTGGGAATGGAACCCAGGCCGTGGCATTGAGAGCCCTGAAGCCTAGCCAACGTGACCTTGAAGGTGCTGTCATCCCTCCGAGTTTAACCACTTTCTCTGCGCAAAGGGGGTGTTTGTTTAGGTGTTGTTTCACTTTCTTCCCAGATTAAAATGATGCCATCGTAAGAGCTCTGGGACAGATGGAACATCGGGGTACGCCGCGCTCCTCGGGGCGCCCCCGTGGGAAGGCTTCCCGGACTTCGGCTCCGCGCCGCTGCACGGACACCACTGGAGGGCGCTGTGACCACGCCGCTCTGCCTGGGCGTTCCTGCTGCGGCCGGAACCCGACACCCACCGAGGCTGCGGGGCACTCGCACGGCCGGGGCCGGGGGCCGGGGGGCCTCCCGACACAGTGAAGCGCTCTCAGGCCACGTGGGGCCAGTAGGACCTGACCCTGTGACAGGGCGTTCAAGGGCACCGACCCGGCCTGCTGCTGACTCACGGGGAGCTCCGGGCTGCTTGCTTGGCTTCTTGGAGCCTCGTTTTCAGCGGCGACGAAGTGGGGACAGTGACGTCTGCCCTACCAGCCGGTTGTAAGAAACGCTGTGAATGGGGAGGCACCGGTGACTGCCTCCAAGAACTTGGACGTTCCTGATGCCAGAGCCAGTGTCCGAAGAGTCATTCAACGACGCTGTCCAAGGGCGGAGAGGGACATTTGGTGAGGGCCCCCGTGAACTCAGAACCGGCTCAAGCACTTCCCCTAGACGACCTCGTTGACGCTCTCACAATGGCGCCGTGAGGTGCGTTATTGTCATCTCTGTTCCACCGCTGACCAAGCCCAGGCCCAGAGAGGTGACATGGCGTGCCCAGGGTCACCCAGCCACCAGCGGCCTTAGGGGAACTCAGACCTGAGTCTGTCTGGCCGCCCAGACCTGCCTTCAAGCCCGACCCGGCCCCACGTGGCTTCCTCGGGTCCTTCCCTCACGTCTCTCAGGCTGCGTGCGGTCGCCCCCCCCCCCCCACCATGGCTTTCCCGTGAACCACTATGTCCCTGACACGAAAGCACGTTTCAGTGGCGTCGGGGACTTCCTGGTTTTGCCCTGTCCTCTTCCCTCGGACTTGAGCGTGATTCTGCCTCCCCCCTGGGTTGCAGGGCTGGCCCTGGGAGGCAGGTCACCTGCAACGTGACCAAGCTCTCGGCGCGAGTAAGCGGCAGGAGGGTGGACAAAGCTCGACTTGTGGTCCACCCCCGGCTCCCTGAGGTGTTTGGGGTGCGAGGCGTTTGCTGTGGGGGAGGAACACGCCTCCACTGGACGGACTAATCGAAAGGCTCATGGCCTCTCTGGGTTTTGTTTTCTGTGAGTACCCTGAGAGAAAGACTGCTCCTGGCGTGGCTGTCAATAGAGTGTGGCTCAGTTTTCACAATTCCCACTCTTTCTCCTTATTTTTCCCTCAGCTCGAGAAGGGTGGAGGGAACAGCCGGGTGAATTCTAGGATCTGCCAACTTGGGGGCTGAGGCGGTCTTGGAGTCCCAGAGTCATGGACTTGTGGTGCTGGGAGGAGCCCTAGACACCAGGTAAGCCAGACCTCTCAGGGCAGAGATGAGGCAACTGGGCCCCCGGGAGAGACCCAGACCTGCCCGAGGTGGCCCAAGGCCGGGGCCAAGTTGGGAGCGGACTGCACCGCTTTCCCAGGCGCACGCCGCACGTTTTGCTAAGTCACTTGCTGACTGGAGTGTGGTTGGTTTAGAAAACTCAGACGAGGAGAGAAGGGACGGGACAATGGAGGGGGGACGAGGAGATGCTGACCTTGCTCTTTGAAAGCTCTGACGTCAGCCCCTGGGCAAATAATGGCCATTAGAAAGCAAATATTATGAGAGTAAATGTGTAACACGGAGCTGGCAACAGTTTCAGTGTCAGAAATAGGCTGAGGACTCCTGGCTCGACCAGCCCAGCCCCCTGACGCTGCCTCTTACCAAATGCTGGGGAAGCAGGGCCTGTCTGCAAAGGTCGGGGGCAGGGGGAGGTAGAAGGGGGTCCCCCTGAGAAGCTGTGCAAATGGGGGAGCAGCTTGCCCAGGAACTAAAGCGGAATGCCCAGCGATGCAGGAAGGAAGAAACACGATCAGTTAAGTACCAGGCCCAACCGAGCACCTTATAGAGGTTTTCATGTAATCTTCCCAGTAACCCTGAGGGACAGGCATTGTTGCCCCCACTCTGTCGATGAAGAGGCTGAGGCTCAGAGAGGTTGAGTAACTTGCCCACAGTCACACAGTTAGGAAGTGGTGGAGCAGGGACTTGATCCCAGATCTGACTATCCTGGTGTTTCAAAATCTGGACTAGGGACGTTCCTTTATCAGAAATACCAGGACCTCTTGTCACTGAGAAGATACACAGGCTTCGCTCTAGACCCTACTGAATCAGAACCTTGGAGTGAGCCCGTACTTGTGACAAGTTCCCAAAGAAGGGATGTCGGGGGCCTATGCCGCCAAGACCTGAGAATAATTACTCAACAGCAGGACTTGGCCAACATTTTCTGGAAGTGGGTACGTATTATAGTAAATATTTTAGACTTTGCAGGGCATATAATCTCTGTTGCAACTATGCACCTCTGAATATTATAGTGAAAGAAGCCACAGACAATACACATACGAGTGAATGTGGCTGTGTTCCAATAAAACTTTATTTACAAAAACAGGTGTTGGGCCAGATTTGACCCATGGTGATTTGCTACCCCTGGCTTAGTCTATAGCGTGCCAGGTACCCCCATAGCCTGTCTCTCTTGTCTCCCCAGCAGCCCCGTGATGAGGGTATGATTATCTTCATTCTGCAGATGAGAAGGCTGAGACCCAAGGAGGTTGACGTCCAAGGTCACAGAGGGAGTACTTGGCCAAGCTGGGATTAGAACCAGACCTCCTGATACCCATGAATCCTGCTAAGAATACTTGGACCACAGGGATTGTCATTTAATCAAAGCAGCCACCATTCATTGAGCACTTACCATGTGCCAGGCAGAGTCATTACCTCATTTATATGCTACCCAGATGTTGAATGTTATTGTCCTTGTCACATGGAGCTGTCACAACCTCCCTGGGAGGTAGGAAGGCATCTGCAGTGTGTCAAAACCAGCTTATCTTGAGTGCCCAATGCACCCGATATGCTACAGCTGGATACAGAAAGATGGAAGCTGCTGACAACACGTATCTTCCTTTCTGTCCTTGAGTACGTGTGCACAACCCCCCTCTGTCCTCAAACAAACAGTGAGCAGACACACGGTCAGTTCACTGACCTCCCTGTCATAGGTGGGAGAACACAAAATGCAAGGCCTACGAAGGCCGGCGGCTTTACCAGGCTGTCCGGAAAAAACCGACCAGCCAGAAGTGCTTCTATTTTTCCTGTTAGTGGCGGGATTCTTTCCGGACAGCCCTCGTACATGAGATGCTCCCCATGAGATCAGGAACCCACCCGCCCATTCGTTCATCCAACTCTCCATTCTTCCATCTCGCCTCTATCCCCCTGCCTTTGCATCCCTTCATTCAATCATCCGGGAGCCTCCAGCCACCCAATTATTTATCCAAGTATTTGTTGAGCACTTGCCATGCGCCTCATTGAGCCGCTGTGTCTGCTCCTTCCCCACCTTCAGAAGTCCCCCCTGGTCCCCACAGCAACCCAGGGTTTGAGGCAGAGGCCATGAAAAGCCTGGAGTCTGGGTAGCAATAATTCTCCATTCCCAGAATCCAGGGCAGACCCAGGCTCCTTCTCACACGTTTAGAGTGGGCGGGACCAGAGGCTCAGGCTGCACGCCCCGCCCCACGCAGACGCGGCCCCGCCTCCTGGCTCTGCTCCAGGCCCCTCCCTCGGAGAACTGCGCGAACTCTAAGTAATCCTGGGTGGAGGGGTAAACAACTGTGGTATAGCCATTCAATGGAATAGTATTCAGCCATGAAAAGGAACAAAGTATGGACACATATCACAACATCGACAAACCTTGAAAACACCACGCGAAGTGAAAGAAGCCAGACACATGCGACCACATATTGCATGATTCCATTTATGTGAAACACCCAGAAAGGCAAACCCATGGAGACAGAAAGTGTATTCATAGTTTCCAGGAGTTGAGGAATGAAGAATGACTGCTAATGAGTACAGGGCTTCTTTTGGGAATGATGGAATGTTCTGGAATTAGATAGTAGTGATGGTTGCACAACCTTGTGAATATAATAAAAACCATTGGATTGCATACTTTAACAGGGTCACTTTTTGTGGGAATCTGAGTTATTTAAGAGGATTTAAAAGCTACTAGGAAATATTAAAAATTTAAAATATTCCCATGGGTTATCACGTAGGCACTTCCCAATTTCTAGTCACATGGGCAGGGCAGGTGGCATGGAAGCTGTTTTTTATGGACAAACTGGGTACTCACAGAATGTGGAGGACCTGCATTGCTAACGAGTATTGGGGGCGAGACTTAGATTCCTGGCCATGTGCTCTGGCCTTCACGTCAGGCTGCATGACAAGTGGATGGTGCCTCCTGAGCCAGTCCCCCAGCAATGCCAATTTGCCATTTAATTCAGAGGTCTGTGCAGATAGGGACTCCGCTACGAGAGGCTACCACAGTAGCTCATGGCTACCATTCAAGAGCGTCACTTGATGTGAGACACAGGGGAACAATGATGTTGTCTTTTCCCCTCTCAAAGGCCCCTGTCACAGACCTTTGTTGTGAGTGCCAAACCCCCTCTTGGAAGCACCCTGCTAATCCCTGGGGAGTCCCCAGTGAGCATGGGCTGGGGGGAAGTCACACTGCCCCAATACGGAAACCAAAGAAATGGGCAGGGGACAGCCCTCTGTCTCACTGAAGTTGGGCTGTGGACATTGAGAACGTTGGTGTGCAGGTTCAGGGAGGGACCCCTGGCCTCCTGGTCATTCCAGGGCTCAGCAGCCCGCATCTGGGCTGCTCCCACTTGCCCAGATCTCTGCTGCTCTCCTCTCCATGATCCCTTGTTTTCTACTCACTTCTAGGCATGGTCTCCCAGCTTCCTGCTGATTCTGCGGGTTCCCAATATCCCTTCAATAAATTCCCTTTTGCACTCATGGGAGCCTGAGTCTGGTTCTGTTGCTTGCAAGCATTCACTCTGACTGATGTACCCAATGAGATGGACATTCTTATTTGCCCATTTTACAGCTGAGGGAACTGAGGCTCAGAAAGGGGAAGTAACTTGCTCAGAGCTCTCCCCAGATAATGAGTGGCAAAGCCATGACTTCAATCCAGGTTTGTCTGAGTTCAGAGCCCAGTCTCCTAACCTCTAAGAAAGAAGCGACAGCAAATCTTTCCTATAGACTGAGCACTGAGTGAGCGTATCCTCTCAGCAGCTCAGTGAGGGACAAATCATCTGTGTGTTAGAGAGATGGAAACTGAGGCTTGGGAAGAGGAGGTTACTGATTTACAGGTCGGTCCCAGAGCTGACCCAGGTTTTGTGCTACTTGCAGAGGTGGGACCTGAGTCCCCAGGGGTGGTATCCCCTCTTCCCAGGTGGCAGACTCCTGACTGGTGGCCCGGGCTCCATCAGCACCTCTCTGCCCGGGCCTGAGGGGATGGAAATAGACTCAAGCTGTTCACACATGAGCTCAAGGGTTAGGGCAGCCCCCAGGAGGAATCCCGTCCCATAGCCCAGGTCCCCTGTAAATAAGGGGCTCAGGAATCCACAATGCTCGTAAAGACTGTTGCCTCAAACAAGTCTCACTTGATGTATTTTATTGGCAAAAAGGCAGTCAGTGGCAGGGCCCCGTGATTTGGGGCCATCCACTAGCACTTTGAGGGTGCTCTGGCCTAGCAGGCACCCCTGGGGTACCTCCATGTCTCTGCATCTCAGGCCATGCCACCCGGTCAGAAGGTAGCATTTGCTTGGGCTTCAGTGGGCCGTGGGCAGGACTCCAGTACGGACCCACTGGGTAGTGTTGGTGGAGAGACACATGGGGACAGGGTGATGGAGGGAAGGGGGCCCGAGGTCCTGCTCCTCTAATAGACCAAGTCCCAAGACCATTCCCAAACCAGTTTCAATTCAGGCTGGGCATCAGTAGTCACCTCAAACCCTCTTTCAGCCCTCCTTCTGGCCAGATGTCAGCTCAGTCCCAAGTTCACCCCGAGCTCAGTTAACTGCAGGCCTGACCGCAGACTCACTGCAGCTACAGCCCTGTTGGAGAACTCAACCCCCACCCAGGCTTGCATCCTGCCCCCAGCTCTGCCACACCCTGGAGCTGACCGTAGCCCCAGCTCGTCCAGAGCCCCAAGGCCAGCCAGGGGGATGCTCTAGTCAAAGGCACACGGGGCACCCAATGGCTTTCCTCTGCCTCGGGGTCTGACCCAAATTATTTTTAAGTACCTCCGATGTGCCAGGGCTTCTTCTAGGTGCTGGGGACACGTCTGTGAACACAAACATGGCCTTGGGCAGCGGGGAGAGCCTCCTGCCTGCTCTCCCAGCCTCCCTCCTACCCGGACTTGTACTTCCTCCCTACCTTCCCTTCTGTTTCCGAGCCTCCATCCTGTCCCCTTCACCTCCATCCTTCTAATCCCAGCCTCCCTCCATCCTTTCCCCAGCCCCCCAGCTGTCAGACCTCCACTCATCTCCACCGTGTGTTCTCTGCCCTCCTCCTCCAGAGCCAGGAGGCTCCCGCTGGGCGTCAAAACAGCCACCGTCTCCCTCTGTGGTCTGGGCAGGCCCCCTCCCTCTGGGCCTTGAATAAGCTTTATCATGCACAGTGAGAAAGGGAGTGTTGCACAGCCTGACCTGAGGTTCTACCAGTTCGTGACTTCTAGAAATCACCCATCTATGCACCAAGGTCGATCTCTGAGGAGTAAACAGATGCTAGCTTTTCTGGCCTGGACTCCGGGGGTAGAGCAGAGGTCCTGGTGGGGTCGGCGGGCCCGAACCCTGTCCTCTACCCAAACCCAGGGCAATGCGGCTGGCCCGGTGGCCTCTCGCCTTCTGACTCTTTTCCATCCCTTAGGACGATGTCCCAGAGCCCCCACGGCCCAGGCCCTGGTGGGGTCCCGACCCCCTCCTTCCACCCCTGGCTTCCCCGGACTTCTGCCTCTCCTGGTTCAGCCTCGGCCTCTCTCGGCCTCTCTCAGCCTCACCCCTGCTCTTCCCACCCCTCGCTTTCTCTCCTTTTGCTTTTGTATGTATTATTGTCTAACCTTTCTCCTTGTCGTAGGTCCCCCTCCCTCCTGTCTTGTTTTCTCTGCAGCATTGTTCTTTCCTCTGCCCCTGTCCCTTCCTTTTTGTTCCTATCTTCCGTCACTCCCAACCAAAAGAATCAAAGGAACTGGAGCCTGGGTCTGAGGGCCGTGGAGGAAACAGGAGGAAGTTTAGTCCTGGTCTTAAGAAATTCTTTCCCTTTGTCCCTTCGAAGTGGACACCCTTATTGTCTGTGTTTGTCACAACTCTAGAGGTGGCTGGTGACCTTTAGCACGCGGTTCCTTGCCGGTTGTAGTATGTTCCATAATCTCACCTGGTCCTCCCAGTTATCCTGCAGGGAAGATGGGGCCCGTGTGAATGCTCCCGTTTTCCGGATGGGGAAACTGATACTCAGGGCTGCCAGTGACCTCTCACGCAGGTCAGGAGCTTTCCCTTGTCCCCTTCATTGCACCGTGGACTGTAGTGCCACTGCACTCACCGGGAGGACTGTTTCCAGTTGATCCTGGGTGACCAGGGGCCCCCAAAGCTGGGTAGTAGGTGACGTTTTGCACCCAGCGCCGCGTCTGTGGGAGCACTCGGTGGCTCTGTGGAGGGTGTGGAGCGGAGACTGCTGCTGCTCTTGGAAGCCCAGGGAAAGGGGAACTGCCTTATGGAGGGAAGACCCACGGGGGAGGGGGGAGGCTGGTAAGGGGGCGACGACCCTGCCACTCCTACCTGGGCATTGGCTTCTGCTCAGAAAAGGGGCGATGAGAGAGCACAGCCTGCTCAGGGCACGGGCTTTGGGTTCGAGTGATCGCTCCAAGCTGCCGTCTCCTCACTGCAGTAGGGACACTGCCCACGCCAGAGGGTGGCAGATATGGCAGCCCTCTGTTACGTGTACGGCAGGCAGGGGCTTGCTGACAATAACATGGCATTTATATTGAATATTGAGGACCCAGCATTCAGCAGCGGTCTCTCTCTGTTGTCCTAAGAACTCCATGAAACTTTTAAGGGGTCTGTGATTCTTCCCCAGTTTGAAAAAGCAGGGGCCTGAGTTGGATTTATCCCATCATCGTGCAAAAGAAACTTGGCAGTGGGTAAAGTATCCATTCGAGCAGTCTTGTGTGTCACCGAGTTCCAGTTGGAGGTGAAGGTGGAGTTTGCAGAGGGACCGGCTGTATTGAATAAGCACTGAGAATTGCCAATATTTTCATTTTATTGAGCACTTACTATCTGCCAAGAACTGGTAGGCGCTTTACATGCATTCTCCATCCTTACAGCATCATGGGGTTCATGCCTCCATTTCAGAGACAAGGACACCTCTTAGAGAGGTGAGATAACTTGCCCATCCTTGGATCCAGGAACATAAACCCCATCAGTCTGGCTCCAGAACTCAAGTTCTTAACCATCATGCTCCTCTACAGTGCGCTGGGAGCGCTGCCTACAGCACCTCATTTCATCTCATAACTGCGCTCCATCACACTGATAATACTTTAGCTAGCACGTGGGGAGCTTTTGCCGTGTGGCAGACGCGGTGAAGCACAGTGCCTACATCATTTTGTTTCATCTTAACAGCTCTGTGAGATGTCCCAGTGTTGTAAAGACAGAGAAACTCGAAACCAAGGTTCAAACCAACCTCAGAACAGTATCCAAGCTCACCTCATGGCTGGTCTGCCTTCGCTGCTGGATGGGGATGGGGACCATGAAGACAGGAATCTGCCACACTAATCATTGTCTCCCTATTTCCCAGCACCTGACTCCAGGAAGTGCTCAATTCATACTTGAGTAAACAAATAAACAAAATGCAGCAAAGTAGACACCTTTAGCTAAGTTCATTGAGTGTTCACTCAGTGCCCAGTGTTTTACAGGCATCACCTCATTTAATTCTTATACCAACCTTAGAAGGTAGAGACTGTCATTGTCTTTATCTTAGAGATGGGAAACTGAGGCACAGTGATCTTGCTTTGCCCAAGATCACAGCTAGCACTGGTAATGCTGGGATTTACACCTAGGTCTCCCTGCACTATCCTACTTCTAAGATACCTAAAAGGAAGTCAAAATCCTTGCAAAGGAGTATAATGATAAAAAAAAACAATGTAGTTGGTTATTCAAATAAGTAAGTGCTTTTAGCAATGATGAACTAAAATGAAAATCTTTCAAATGTCCCCAAGTAGGCAAAATAGGGGGAAAGCTCTCTACAAGTTGAGCAGGGTCTGCACCCCACGACATGAAATGCTGGTTGAAATGGGGACCCGGTGGAGCTGCGGCTAAGCTGCCCTGGGTGATGCTCCGTATTGGACCCTGGTGAGGGGGCAGCAGGACCGCCCCCGGACCAGGTGGGTGTACTCTCGGCCCATTTCCAGCCCCCTCATCTCTCTCTCCATTCTGGCCGGACCCAGCCAGGCTGCTGGATAAATGGGCAGCATGGTGGGGGGACTCCCACCACCAACCTCACTTCCAGGGCACAGTCTCAGCACTGGGACAGGGGTGTCCCAGGGCTGTTATCTGCCTGGTTTGAATTAGATGCTGGGGTCTGCAGAACCTCGAGCTCATTACTGGTTTCATTGCCCAGCCTGGCGCCTGCGAGATGGTAACATTTTATTGTTTCCTTGCTTTTTCTTTCTTGTTTCTGTCCTTTTTCTTTAATGTTTCCATTTTCCACCTCATGCCACAAAAATGCAAAGGCTGCCACAGTCCCGCTGGGACACACTCAAGTCAACGGCACGTCTGGTGCCCGCACCCCTCACCACTCTCTAGAAGGCCACAGGGCGGGGCTCGCAGGGGGCGGGGTTCGCAGGGGGGCAGGCTGTGTGTTTCCCTGCTCCCCTCCCCAGCCCGCAATACACCCCCACACTGGCATTTCTCTGGGAACTCAGGGTGGCGCAATGGTTAGCAGGCATTTCTGGGGTCCCTCTGCCTCTGTTTCTCTGGGGTTTGCTTTTTACCCTGACCCAGTTTTTAATTCTGATCCACAATTTATTCTTTTACTTAACAACTCAACCTTTTCTCACTTGCAAAAATAGATGTGATAAGAATATTTGCCTCCTACCACTGATATTAGGCTGAAAGGAGACAGTGAGCAGGAGGTGTTTATCCCAAGCCAGGCACATAATAAGTGCTTACTAAATAGTGGGCATTGCTATTATCCTGCCGATGGTGGGGACAATCACTACCACTTGGAAAGCAACTATCTCCGTGGCTGCAGGAAAGACTAGATGAGAAGTCTCACTAGGTTAGGCGTGGAGAAATCCTCAGTAAGGTGTATGGATGTTCACCATCATTACCATCATCATCATCACCATCATCACCACCATCATCACCATCATCACCATCATCATCACCATCATCACCACCACCACCATCATCATCATCACCATCATCACCACCATCATCACCATCATCACCATCATCATCACCACCATCATCACCACCATCATCATCATCATCACCACCATCACCACCACCACCACCACCACCATCATCACCATCATCATCACCATCATCACCACCACCACCATCATCATCATCACCATCATCATCACCACCATCATCATCACCATCATCACCATCATCATCACCACCATCATCATCATCATCTCTAACTCTACTTCTGTTATACTTTCCCTGCTTTCTCCTCGGCAGAGAGTGGGGGGGATGGGCTGGGCTGACTTGGAAGAACTGTGACTTGCAGGACCAAAGAGACTCCTGAGAAAAGAGATGGGCTAAGTTAGGTGGGGCAGGGGGCGTCGAAGGGGCTGGTGAGTTGGGGCCAGGAGAGGTGAGATGGAAGGGGAAGACAGTTGGAGGGAGGACTTAATTTCCGATGACTCAGAGCTTGCATTGCAGAACACACATTATACCTTTGAGTCGACAAGGGTTCCTTTCAGGTTCTTTAACCCTCACAGAGCTCTTTGGAGGAGGGTGGATTACTCCCATGTCTCGTGCTGCTCTCTCAGGCATCAGACTTGGGTGGGTGTGGAGGGACAGATACTGCTGGGCAGGATTTCTGGGAAGTTGCTCCATGTCTGTGTCAGATGGTCTATGGCTGGTGGGGTCCGTGAGGGCTGTGCCAGGACACTGGCTGACATTTTCTTGGGACCCTTTGCCAGACACCTGTGTGAGCAGAGGAGAGGTCATCTGTCTGACTGTGGGTCTGTGGCTAGAGCTGGGAATTGGGAACTCTGTTTGACATACAGGGTGACCGGCTGCCAAAGTGAGCAACCCCCAGCCTTGTGTCCCTCACCCTCTCAGCAGCCTGTCAAAGCTGGTTTTGCCCTCCTGCCTTGAGACCTGGCTTCTAGGACACCACGCTCTCCTGGTTTTCCTTCTTCTCCCCTAACCACTCCTTCTCTGGCTCCTTTCTGGGATTCATCTCTTCTTCTAACTCCGTAAATGCTAGAGCACCCCGAGGCTCTTCTCCACCCACAGGTGGCCTCATCCAGTCTGAGGTTGTGGACAGAGTCCCCCTATCCACTGACCTCTCCCAACTGTCTGTCTCCAGGCCAGACCGTTCCCTTGAGCTCCACTCGTACATGCACCTTCCCATTTGGAGAAGTCCCCCCCAGATGGAGTTTCTGAAACCCCCTCTGCCTTGAGCCTTCTGCTTTTAGGTAAATGACACCCCTGGTTGCTCACGACCAACCCCCTGGGGCCAACCCTGCCTTCTCTCCTTCCCTCATATCCTGCATCCAATCCACCCACAGACCTGGTCCGTGCTCATTTCATACTGAATCCTGACTCCCATGGGCACCCCACTGCCACCCTGGTCATGTATGTCCCATTAGCTTGTACCCCTACTGTTGAACTAGCCTTATACGGTCTCCTTGCTTCCCCCTCCCCTGCAGCCCTGCAGACCTTCTAAAGGTGGACCTCAGATCTTGTCACTACCCTGCTTAAAACGCCCAAATGCTTTCCAGCCGAGAGATAATAAAGTCCCACGTGACAGCCAGATCCCTACGTGTGTCACTGACTCCCGACTCCCTCTCGGCCTGCATCTCCTACTCCTCTGCCCTCATCTTTGATCCAGACACTCATCTCCCTCGTGTTCCTGGCCCCTCCAAGCTTGTTTCTGCCCCAGGGCCTTTCCCCTTGCCATTCCTCACACCTGGATTGCACTGCCCCACATGTTGCCAACACTTGCTCCCTCGCTTTGTCCAGGTCACTTTTCCATCAGCAGAAAGGCCTTCTCCGCTGGCCTTTTGCAAATAGCCTGCATTTGCTCCCCTGCTCAGACTCCCACACCTGTCCGTTCCAGCCCTCACCCTACGACAGTATTCGTCCTAGGGGAATCTCCACATTCAATTACATCATGTTCTTATTGGCTTGTCTCATGTTTCCATCTCCTCCTGGATTGTAAGCTGAGCGGTGGGGACCTTGTCTTGTTCACCACTGTTTCCACTACGCCTGGCACGTAGTTGGTGCTTAATAAAATTCTGTCTGATGACTGAGTAAACCAAGTTCCACTTGGGCTGTGCTGAGACAATGTGGTCATGGAACTCCTCACACAGTCGATGTCTGTCAAATAAATTAACTAGAGATGGCTGTATTTGCCCTTTTGACTGTCAGCCCCTTAAGGGCAGACCCATAGCTTACTCCTCTCGGTATTTCTCATGATGCTTTCCATAAGCTGTGTGACCTTGTTCAAGTTATGTAACCTCTCTGGGCTTCAGTATCTTCATCTATAAATGAGAATGATAATGGGACCCACTTCATAAGGGCGTTGGGAGGATTGAATCAGAATCCACTTGCATGAAATGTTTTTATATATTTATTATGAGAGGCAGAGAGAGAGAGAGAGGAGATGCTTAGAAGATGTTCATTTGAGTGTTTGCAGTAGCTGTTATCTGTGTGGCTGCACTTGTGATTTTTACATTCTCCCCTATATTTCCTTTTCTTTATACTGCTTGGATTTTTATAAGACCAAACCTGCTCTTCAGAACTAAGTGGTTTTTTAAATAATAATAATTCTTTAAACTTGGTAATCACGTAAAGCTCTGAGAACCGTGCCTAGCACAGAGTTAAGTGCTCATTGAACATCAGCTGTCAGGCCCACCCTCGTTTCCCAGGGGACAGACGATTCAAACGCCATCAGGAAGGGGACGGAGTCGGCTCGGAGTCACCGTGAGCTGAGCCCAGAGCAGCCTGTCCACACTGCCTTTCGCTTTTCCCCTCCTGGGAGCTGGGGAATTGTCTGATAACATGAACTGAACTGAAATTAGAAACCACGCTATGCCGTCAAACCCATGCTGCGTTTGTGGTCAGCTAAACCCCAAAGCCTTTCTTCACAGCCTTATTGCTCAGTCAGAGAGCCCTCATCCTGCATTTGTGGGTTTCACTTTATTTTTTTGTGGTCTTCTGCTTTTTTTTAATGTTCCGGATTATAAAAGTAATATATGCCCACTGTGGAAAGTTTACAATGAGCATAAAATTACAAAGGGCAGGAAAAGAGCAGGTTACAAATCGGCATGAATGGTTTGAATCCACTTGCATAAAACGTTTTTATATATTTATAAAGAGAGGCAGGGATCGAGAGAGAGGGTAGATGCCCACTGCAGTGTTTGCAGTGGCTGCTCTCTGTGTGGCTGCACTCATGTAATTTTTATATTCTCCTTCACATGTTTTTTCCTTTCTGCTCTCTGAATTTCTGTAAGAACAAACCCGTATTATCTCTCCAAAACTAAGTTGTTTTTAAAAAATAATAATTCTTTAAAGTTGGGAATCACATAATTTAGCCCCCTCTACTTAAAATCCTTCAAACGGTCTCCATTCATTCAAGAAAAAGTCACTGGGTGGGTGGGCACTGAGTGCCAGGCTGGCTCTCTGTCACCCCCCTGCTCTGGGGTCCTCACAGTGCCCATCCCTACCTCAAAGGGGCATTCTGTCGAGGTTCTGGGTCCAACGTCTATCTCCCCACGGAACTGGCCTTGGACCGCCTTGCTCTTGTGCACAGCCTAACCCCAGCGTCCCAAACGATGCCTGGCCCACGCGAGGCACACAGTAGCCATCTGCGGAGCCAATGGATGAGCACTGAAAAGCGAAGTGAAGAAGTAAATCCTTCGGAAATCTGCTGCCCGGAGTGGTTGTTGGTTAGCATCTTGGGTGTCTCCTTCCCAACCTCTGTTTTATGTATAGATACAGTTGAAAACAGATTTTGCATGTGTGTGTGTGAGTATGTGTTCATGTGTGTGTATATATGTGTATGTGTGTATATGTATGTGTATGTGTGTATGTATATGTGTGTTTGTGTGTGAGTATGTGTGTATATGTGTGTTTGTGTGTATGTGTGTACATATGTGTGTTGTACATATATGTGTGTTTGTGTATATGTGTGTTTGTGTGTGAGTATATATATATGTTTGTGTATATATGTGTATTTGTGTACATGTATGTGTATATGTGTGTATGTGTGTATATATGTATGTGTATGTATGTGTGTTTGTGTGTGAGTATGTGTGTATATATGTGTGGTGTGTGTGTATATATGTGTGTGTGCATGTATGTGTGTAATATGTATGTGTGTGTGCATGTATGTGTGTGTGCATGTATGTGTGTATATGTGTGTATGTGTGTGTGTGTATATGGGTGGTGTGTGTATAATTTTAACCCAGCCTAAGAGCATAAGCATTTCCCATGGTCTTAAGAAATATTATTTTTCTTGAATGTATCGCATGGTTCTCAATCCAGGATGATTTGCCCCCTAAGGAGCATTTGTCAATGTCTGGGGACATTTTTGGCTGTCACCACGGGTGGGAGTGGGGGCATCGCTATGGCTGCTAAGCATCCTACAATGCACAGGACAGCCCCCATGACAGAGAATTATCCAGCCCCGAATGCTGATCATGCCGAGGCTGAGAACCCTGCTGTCTCGTGGTCCGTCCTGTGGATCTGCAAGACCTGACTTATCCACCCGCTCTGATAGGAAATAGAGTTGTTTCTAGTTTTTCACTGATACAAATAAGGTCGTGACAAAGTTTCAGACATAAATTTTTACCCACATTCTGCATGTCCTCGGGATAAGCTGCCGTGCTTGATGTTCAGGAACTTTTAAGTGAAGGGCAGCACTGACCTTGCCTGACCTTCGTTTTGTGAGTTTCAGCTGGGTAGTCCAGCTGCTCTGGGTATTCTGTCCTCGGCCACATTTGTGGTCTCTCCCAGCTGTGAGTCACGTCAAAGAAAACATCCAGGCTTTCATGGCCAGGGTGCTTTCTGTGATGTGGGCCACCCCAGCAGCCGGGGCCTCACCTGGCTTTGCCGTTCGGGCTGCTCTAACCAGTTGCCATAGACTAGGTGGCTTAACAATAAACATTTATATCTCACAGTTCTGGAGGCTGGAAGTCCAGGTCAAGATGCAGACAGGTCCGGTGTCTGGTGAGGGCCCTCTTCCTGGTTTGCAGACAGACACTTTCTTATTGTTTCCTTATGTGGTGGAAAGAGAGAGTTCTAATCTCCTCTTATACAGGCATTAACTCCATCGTGGGGCTCCATCATCGGGACCTCATCTAACCCTAACCACCCCCCAGAGGCTCCCCCTCTTAATACCATCTCATTGGGGGTTAGGGTTTCAACATAGGGGGCAGGGCTCAAAAGTGCAGTCTATAACATCACCTGTCCAAGATGTTACAAACCCTCATTTGGGCACAGCCTGGTTGACCAGGACCTATAAACACAAGTGGCATCTGCCACGGGAGTGGACGTGCGGACGCGAGGCAAGCTTGCCATCCTTGACTTACGCCAGCAAAACCACTATTGTTCTAGAGAGTTGGGACACTCTTCGGGAATTGCTGTGGGTGCTTTCCCTCAACAAGAACGTTATCTATGTGTGAAGTGTCGCTACGTGTGAAATGGAATATTCATTCATTCAACAAATATTCACTGAGCCCCTGCTGTGCGCCAGGTACTAAGGACATAGAGGTGAAACAAGATGGAGCGAAAGGGCCTCTGCCCTCGGAGAACTTAGATTCCAGAAGGGACACCGTCACTTAAATAAATTATATAAAATACAGTGTCAGAAGTGATTAGTGCTTGAAAGAAAAATACAGCAAGGACAGAGTGCCAGGGCGAGGAGCGCAATTTTAGACGGGGTAGCCGGAGAGGAGCTCTCTGAGGAGGGGTTCTTTTAAAGTGATCTGAGTTAAGAGAATGAATGAGCCGAGCCAACAGCCAGTGCAAAGGCCCTGAGGCAGGCAGGGATCGGGCATGAGGAGCAGCAAAGAGGCTGGTGTGGCTGGTGTGACATGAACAAGGGGGAGAGCCGTAGGAGATGAGGTTAGAGTGGCAGGCGGTGGCCAGGTCCAGCAGGGACTTGCAGGCCACCATGAGGACTTGAAGTTGTTATCCATTGGAGGGTTTAAGCAGGGTAGGAGAAGATCAGATGCCTGTGTTAAGTGATCTCTCTGGCTGCCGTATGGGAGATGGGCCATAAGGAGACAAGAGGGCAAGTGGGGAGCCCAAGGAGAGGTTGCTGCAAGCATGGAGGTGAGAGATGATGGTGGCCTGGATCAGGGAGGCAATGGTGGACCTGGATGGTGAGTAGTGGCCAGATCTCAGATATTAACAGATTCTGAAGGTAGAGCTGGTGGGTTTGCTGAGGGATTGCACGTTGGGAGGTGTGAGAGGAAGAGGAATGGAAAATGACTAACAGTTACAACTGGAAGCCGAGAGGGAGCTCTTAGAACTGAGAGCTCCCTGCTAGGGTCTGTGTTTCGGGACATGGCCACTTATGGTGCATCCCCAAGACAGTCAGCCAACCCCGGACAGTTGGATACTGACCAGCTGGCAGGGCCAGGCATGCTCTAGGGTTTTGGGGTTTTTCTCCCCAGCCTTGGGCTTTATTCTCTCTTAATTTGGTGCCTTGTGACAGACCCTGCAGCCCAGCCCCATGGAGAAGTCCTGACTCCGAGACAGAAGACTGTCGGGACAGGCACCACTGGCTGAGCCGCTCCTCTCCTGCCCCCTTGGCTGGACAGAGCTCAGCACTCCTGCTGAGGGCCTCAGTGCCCCTACCCGGCCTGCCACGCTCCGCTTGGCTGGATGGTCCCCGTCAAGCTGGCCTGCATGATGGAGAATAAATTAGCACTCCCATTAAAGGGGGAAGTCTGCGTTTATTGTTTGGTGATGAAATGAAGCATGGGGAAGTGTTTTGGTCACAGAGCTGAGAGGAGAGGGGTGTGGGGGCTGGGCGTCCAGGGGCATAAACAGGAGGACAGGAGGAGCTGTCCTCCCCGGGGTGTGGGGATGGGGCCCTAGGGGTGGCATCCGCGCTGGAGCTCGCCGAAGTCTCCCAGCGCTTCTAGAGACTTGAATTTAGGAAGTGGCCACGGCACTGGGGCTGGGCGGAGCTGGGTTCTAGCCCCGGGCAGATGTGGCTGCAGGACTTGGAGCAAATCCCTGACCTTTGATGGCCTTAGTTTCCTTATCTGTTAATGAGGAAGTCGGGTCGCAGTGGCCTCTCCTTGCCAGGCCTGGGATCTGCTTGACTGTGGGGGACGGAAGCTGTCCCTGAGGTTGTTTCTGACACCATCACTGACGCACGCGGAAAAGCAGTATTTCAAGAAAGGGCAGTGCCTGACCCTAAATACAGTAACTGAAAGGGGGGTGCTCTCGCCAGGAGCGCCACGGCGTTGACCTCAGGCAAGGTTGGGCCATGTTTAACGATGTCGAAGCCAGCTTGCTGGGAGCTCTTGGAGAGCAAGGGGATGGGGACAGAGCAGGGGCGGTGGCCGCTGGCCGCTTGTGTTGGGGAGGCTAGAGAGATCCCAGGGAGGGCAGGGCTGACCCTGAGTGTGTGTGTGCGCGTGTGTGCATGTGAGTGTGACTGTGTGTGTGTGTGTGTGTG
>PVJL010012077.1:0-39200 GCA_004026885.1 Lyroderma lyra
AACCACAGTGTTATATTACTGTACCACTATAGGATGTTTTAAAATCAGTAAGTCTGAGTCCTCCAACTTTGTCCTTCCTTTCAAAATTGTTTTGGTTCTTCAGAGTTTCATATCATTTTAAATGATTTCTTACTGTTTTCAGTCTTCTGTTCATTGTTACATGATTTTCTTGGAGTTGTTTTTTTCTGATAACTTAGCATCCATGTAATCTAACTTAGGTGCTTAAGCCACTCTTCTGTTGACTCCATATGAAAAATTAAGAAACTGGTTGCACTTATCCTACTTCTCTCACCTATGCCCTAACACACAAACTTCCCCCAGCCTACCAGTATTCATTATATTTTGTGAATTTCATCTCAGTTCATTATAGTACTACTACATGGACTTAATTTTCAATTTTACTTCCATATTATAAGCAAAATCCCCATTTTATATTATGTTTTTAAACATAGGGTCCAGTATTTACCATGAGTCTTTTCACATTACTGTTTATGAATTCGTTAATCCAAATAATTCTGTTGTTTGGATAGATTTTAAAACAGTTGTTTGGGAATGAACCTATCTTCCAATCTTAACATTTGAGATTATCTTTCTATCTTTATGTAAAAACAACTTGGTTGGGTATAAAACCTTTGGATAATAATCCTTAATTCAAAACTGTCAGTTTTGCTACTACCCTTCTCTGGCACCAGCATTTAATGTTTCTGTGTCAGAGGCAACCCTGATTTATTTTTCCCCATGGGGGCTGCTTTTTTATCTTTTTTATCTGAATTCTTGTCTGTTTTTTAAAATTTGTTTAGTTACTTCCTAGGGTATGTCTCAGTGTTGGTCAATCTCTATTGATTTTTTTACTATTGAAATAAAATGCACATGCTATAAAGTTTACTCTTTTAAGTATACAGTTTGGTGGTTTTTAGTATATTCAGAAAAAGTAAAACATAGGCAGGCCCCTTGTATCAGTCCTTCACCACAACCATCATCCCTATTTCCAGAACATTTTTGTCACACCAAAAAGAAACCCTGTGCCTATTAGCAGTCATTTCCCAGCCTCCTTCGTCTTCCCCCTGCAGCCATTTAATCTATTTTCTGTCTCTGTGAACTTATTTATGTATATATGTGGCCTCTTGTGTCTAGCTTCTTTCACTTAATGTATTTTCAAGGTTCATTCATTTTGTAACATGAATCAGTACTTGTTGCTTGTTACGTCTGGATAATATTCCATATACATACACTTTTTTTTTATCCGTTAATGGACTTTTGAATGATTTCTGATTTTTGGTCATTATAAAAAATGTTGCTCATAAACATTAAGGTATTTATAAGTTTTTGTGTGAACATTTTGTTTTGTTTTGTTTTCTTAGGTGTATTCCTAGGAGAACTATTGGATTGAATGGTAACTTTCTGTTTCTCTTTTTGAGCAACTGCCAAAGTGTTTTCCAAAGTGGCTGTATCATTTTACATTCTCACCATCATTATATTACAGTTTCTCCACATCCTTTTCATCACTGTTATTGTTTGTCTTTTGATGATAGCCATCCAAATGGGTGTGAAGTGGTATCTCATTGTGTTTTTAATTTGCATTTTCCTAATGGCAAACATCTTTTCATATGCCTGTTGGCTTTTTTTACATCTTTAAAGAATTATATAGTTAGATCCTTTGTCCATTTAAAATTTTGGTTATCTGTTATATGATTGCATTTTTTTATATGTTCTGAATACAGATCTCTTATTAGGTATATGATTTTCTATCGTGTGGGTTGCTTTTCACTCTTAATGTTATCATTGGAGGTACAAAATTTTCAATTTTGCCAAAGTCCCAGTTATTTAATTTTTCTTTTGTCGCTGTGCTTTTCGTGTCATATCTGAAACTATTACCTAATCAAAGCTCACAAAACATTTTCTTCTAAGAGTTTTATAATTGTAACTCTTTTAGTACTGTGATCATTTTTTAACAGTACTATGTTGAATAAAAGTGGGAAGAATGGATATGCTTGTCCTGTTTCCCATTTTAGGAAGAAAGCTTTCTAGTTATTAAACATGACGTTACCTATGAGTTTTTAATAAATGCTTTGGTTTCTTTGATTTTTCTTTTATTTGTATGTATGTATGTATGTATGTATGTATTTATTTATTTATTTATTTATTTATTTGCTTTTTGGTATGTGGGTAGCTCCCTGGCTGGGAATCGAACCCAGGCTGCAGCACTGACAGCTTCAGCACCGAAGCCTTAAGCCACTACACCATCAGGGAATCCCTCTTTTATTATTTTTTTTAATCTCATTTATTTTCATTCTACTTTTTGTAGTTTCCTTCCTTCTGCTTGCTTGGGGGTTTGTTTGCTCTCTAGTTTTGTAAGGTAGAAATGAGGTTATAGATGTCCTTTATAGATGCCCTTTATCAGGTTGAGTAAGTTTCCTTCTATTCCTAATTTGTTGAGTGTTTTTATCATGGAAGGGTTTTGTATTTTGCCATATGCTTTTTCTGTATATATTGAGATGATCATATGTTTTCTTTCTTTATTAATATGCTATATTAGATTGATTGATATTCATAATGTTGAACCAATTTTGCTTTCTTAGGACAGTTTCCATTTGGTTTTCATGTATAATCCACTGCTGGATTCAGTTTGCTATTATTTTGTTTGAGGATTTTGTGTCTGTGTTCATAAGGGGTATTGAGCTATAATTTCTTGTGTCTTTGTTTCACTTTGTTATCAGGGTAATACTAGCCTTGTAGAATGAGTTGGGAAATGATCCTTTTTCTTGTTTGTTTGTTTCTAAGAGTTTTTGAATGATTGGTGTTAATTCTTTAAATGTTTTATAGACTTCACCAGTGAAGCCTAGTCCTAGGCTTTTGTTTTGGGGAAATTTTCTGATGACTGACTTCCTTAGTCTCTTTTCTTATTATAGGTTTGTACAGATATTCTATTTTTGCTTATGTCAGTTTTGATAGTTTTTCTAGAAACTTTATCTAGGTTATCTAATTTGTTGATATTTGATTGTTCCTAGTATTCCCTTAAAATCCTTTTAATTTCTATATAGTTGGTAGTAAGGTCCCCTCATTCATTCTTAATTTCAGTGATTTGAGTTTTATCTGTGTGTGGAGAATGGGACAGGGGGTCCTGGGTAAAGAGTTGTCAGTATTTATTGCTCTTTTCAAAAAAACAACCTTGTATTTTTTTCTGCATTTCAGAAGTCTTTTTCTTTCTTCCTTCCTTTTTTTTTTTTTTTTTTTTTTTTTTTTTTTTTTTTTTTTTTTTTTTTTTTTTAGTTTTTAAGTTTATTGGGATGACGTTGATCAATAAAAATTACATAGGTTCCAGGTGCACAATTCTACATTACATCCCCCATGCATTGCATTATGTGTTCATCCCAGAGTCAGTGTTCTTTCCATCACCATATATTTGTGTCCCTATCCCTTCTCCACTCCCCTCCCCTTTTACCCTCAGATAACTATGAAATTATTGACTGTGTCCATGAGTTTTGTTTCTTTGTTGTTTTCAATTTTATGTTCCACGTATGAGTGGAACATGTAGTTCTTGGGTTTGTTTTGTTTTGTTTTGTTTTGGTCTGTCTTATTTCACTTAGCATGATGATATACCCATTTTTTAATAGAGTTTTTGTTTTGTTTTTATTCTGTTTTGATTGTTCCTTTATTCTATGCTTTAGATTCCACATATAAGTGAGATCATATGATATTTGTGTTTCTCAGTCTGACTAATTTCACTTAGCATGATATCTTCTAGTTCCATCCATGTTGTTGCAAAAGGTAAGATTTTATTCTTCTTTATGGCTGAATAATAGTCCATTGTGTAAATGTACCAAAGCTTCTTTATCCAATCACTTATTGATGGACATTTAGGTTGTTTGCATATCTTGTCCATTGTGAATAATGCTGCAATAAATATAGGGCTGCATATATTTTTTTTCAAATTAGTGTTTTAGACTTCTTTGGATAAGTAGGAGTGGAATTGCTGGATCATAAAAATGGTAGTTTCATTTTTAATTATTTTGCCCGACCTCCATACTGTTTTCCATAATGGTTGGACGACTTTGCAGTCCCATCAGCAGTATAAAAGGGTTCCCTTTTCTCCACATCCTCACCAACATTTGTTGTTGGTGATTTATTGTTCAGAGCCATTCTGACAGGAGTGAGGTGGTATTTCATAGTGATTTTCATTTACATTTCTCTGATAATTAGTGATGTTGAACATCTTTTCATGTGTCTTTTGGTCATATGTATGTCCTCTTTGGAGAAATGTCTATTCAGGTCTTCAAAAGACTTTTTCAATCTGTAATCTACTTCACTGGCAAAGTTTTCTTTCTTCTGCAGTGGTATAATGTTATGATTTTCATCCTTAGTTTTCTTCTTTAGTGCCTGTCCTTGGTCTTCAATATATAATAGGTACTCATTAATTTTTTAATCTCTTTCTCTATTGTCTTAACTTATCTCAGATCTATTTCATTGAGCCATGTTATGTATTTTTTCTAGAATGAGAATACAAATTATTTATTGACTAAAATGGGTAAACCTTGCAAAATAAATTCTCTTTCATTTTTTTCTTCCTTCCTTCCACTTTAATGCTATAAAATATTTACATAAATTCTCTTTTGTTTTCAGATTTCTGTCTTTGTCTCTGAACAGTTTTGTGGAAACTATTTTCGCAACCACAAGTGATGTAGAGGAATTTTGTACGACTCTCTTATTACCTGTATACAAGATATTGCTTGAATCCCCTTCCCAGGACAAGAACTTGACTCTAATTGTGTATGGCTTGTATTTTTTTCCTCTTGGAGTTGGGAAAGGTAGGGAGATAGTAGGTGATTCTAGTACTCTGAACAGCTAGCTATAGCAGGTGACAGTTTCCGCTGCCTTTGTTTTAAAACTCATAAACTTAGGGTCACCATGCCAACTGTGGAGATAAGGAAAGTACCTAGTTCTGTGGGACATGCCCTTGTGGTTTTGTTATTGTACTACGTCAGGGTCAACTGGTGAGCAATGATAGGGCTGAAGCCTTATTTTTTCTATCTGATCTTAGTAATGCAACTAAGATATTTAGACTTAAGAGATTATCTCCTAGTCCTTTTCCTGAGTTCTTCCTGGCTGGAAGGGGAGTCTATGGTAAATCATTCTGGCTATTTTTTGTCATAGGGAACATGTCTCCAGTTGGAACATTTATCTTTCTCCTGAGCCACTTACTACCTCAGTCCCTTTTCAGAGGTACCAGGGGAGTGTTTTGAATTTAATTAACTCAGATTTTACCGTTGTAAATGATCCTTAGTATAGGAAGAACTTCATGATAGCTCCTTAAATTTGGTCCCAGTTGTTTCTCTAGACAATACTTCTAGAATTTTGTAGTATGAGTTAAACCTCTCCCTCGATTCAGAATATTCTTTTTCACTGTTTGTTGCTTTTTGTTTGTGTCTTTCGATTATGGAAGAAGAGGTTCATTGAGCCTGTCTTTTTGCTATCATGTTTTCTGAAATCCATTCTTGTTTCTCTATTTTTATATTGGATTTCTTCCTTTTCTGTAGGCTTCTTATTCTCAACTGGAACCATGCTTATGTGTTTCCTCTTCATAGGCTGTGGGGGACTTACCTGTCAAATAGCTCTATTAATGATACTTCTACCACTTTATATCTTTCTCTCTCTTTATGACCAAATATTTTGTCAAAAAAGGTATCTATTTCTTTTGAGTTTAAAAGTAAAAAAATAACTAAATAAAAAAGAATTCAGATAAGATAGAAAATATAAAGACCTTGGAAATCACCCATAATTCTCACCATCCTGAAGTGTAGTAATGATTAACATTTTCATAAATAAGTTTCCAGGTTTATATTTTATGATTCATACACCCACTGCTTATGTTGGATCTATTTCAGTATGTCCATATTCTGACAGTAACTAAATATGAAATGAAGAGACCTTAATGAGAATAAAATGAGAGCTTATTAATGTTCAAATAAATGTTTGCCAGTGTTTCTCACATTTTTATAAAACAGGCTGATTTTATATTAGTCTTTACAATTAATATATGGAGAGAAATAACAGTGAAAAGAATGAAAGCATACTATGTATATTTCTCTGAAGCTCTACATTTAATATATTAGACACCTTTATATGTCAAATGCAGATTTATGTAGTCATTTTTAATGGCTCTATGGATTTCATTGTATAAATATAGTATTTATCCAATTAGTTCCCTAATGACAGATATTTAAATTGTTTTTAATTTTATCATAATCTGCACTTTGATGAATAATCTTGTTACATCTTTATGAATTTTTCTGTTTCTTTGAGATACATTTCTAAACATGGACTTTCTGGGTTTACTAAGTACGCACATTAAAAATGTTTAACCCACACTCCTAAATTGTCCTCCTAAAATGTTGAATCAATTATTTTTTTTACCAGTAATATAATATTTTGGTCAATGCCTGGCAGTAGCATTCTTGTTAATATTTGCCAGTCAGATAGACCAGAGATAGACCAGAAATAGAATACGACTCACATTTCTAAAATCATACCCTCTGAGTTTTTTATTCTCTTCTGTGTGTTTATTGACCATTTCTATTTTTTTAAAAAACTTTTTATCTTGTCTTTAACCCAGATTTCCTAAACATGTGTGCCCAGGACTTTTGTTTTTCCTTTTTTCTTTTTGGTACACTTGGAGCGTTCACAAGTCAGTATTAGGGAGTAACTGCAGCTACCTGCCCATTGCTCCTTCCTGCCTCTGATGACACCTGCTCTTTCTTGGACTCACTCTTTCTGTGCCTCTTCACTGTATCTCTGCAGTCTCTTCTCAGTCTCTACAGTCCATACTCCTTTCTCACCACTGTTATCTTTTCACTCTGTCTACTTCTCTAGTCTTTCTGCCTCTGTGCACCCCACATGCTGTCTTTTGTCTCACTTCTCTGCTATGTGTTTTTTTGTTGTTCTTGTTATTTCTAGCAAACTATTGGGATAATTTGCTACTCTCAGTATAAAAGAAAGAAAATTCTAGTTTTTCAGGTTTTTAATGGAAGAAAAAGCTGGAGATGAATTATTTCTCTGTGTTTTTGACCTTTAATTATTTTCAGTCATCTATTTTTCCAGCATTTAGGCAAATGAACAATTCACACTGCTAAACAGACCTTCCCGAGAGAATAAAATGAGAACTTTAGTAATGGCAAATCAAATGTTTACCAATGTTTCTTACATTTCTTTTAAAACAGGGTGGTTTCATATCAGTCTTTACAATCATGATCATACATGGAGAGAAACAATAGTCAAAAGCCATATCTTGAAACCCAAAGGATAAATTTCATGATATATTAAGAGAGAAAAAGCAAAATATAAAGCTGTACTTATTTATATTATTATCCCAAGTATAATATGTACATGTATATATGTATGACTGAAACAAAATGGAATATTAACAGATTATTTAAAATTATGGGATTATAAAATTTTTATAATTTTCCATGTGTTTTATATTTTTTACAAGAAGCATGTACTTTCTAATGAGACACCATAAAAGTTGTTTTTCTTTGACATTAATAAAAACATAAGATAAGCCAGTCTGATCAAACACAAAATGTTAGTTATGAGCTGTAAAGAGAATTCTCAAGCTTTTTATTGCTTTCTAGTTTCTGCCTGAAATACCTATTTGAACTTCATAAAAAATCCTTCTAGAAGCAGAGTGAAAGAATAGGATTAGAAAAGTATTATACATAGTTTCTGTGTGAAGATAAAGTAAAAATTTCTTTTAACTTCAGGTGCCAAGGGTCAAGTTAAATGTGCTCCTGGGTTCAGGGTCTCTATTTAAAACTTTATCCCCATATCCTAGATTCAGTCCTGTCCTCCCAGAGGCAGCTAATCTTGGTCTGTAAATATCTTTTGGCTTTCAAGGGTTCTTACAAAATGTGTATTTTGTAAGTGTACATGTATTTTCAATTTATATAAAAGGTATATTCATTTTTCTTATTTTTACTAGACATTGTATTTTTAACATTCATCTACTTTGCTATAGGTACATCGAATCCAGGTTTCTAACCATTGCGTAGCACTTCGTTAAGTGTATCTACCAGTTTACCTATGCACTTTCCCTGTAATGGACACCTAAGTTGCTGTCAACTCCCAGCACCTCAAATCACCACAGTGCAGATCCCCTTGTGCAGATCCCCTACTGGACCTTTATGAGACTATCTTTGGCATATATATCCAGAAATGGACTTCTTGGATCATAAGCTATATGTATACTTAATTTCCTACATTAGTACTATTAATAAATTGCTTTCCAGTCTATGCATATATTCCTACAGACAATGTATGCAAATTTCTGTATTTCCATTTCTCTGCCTATAATTTCTGTTTCTTGATGGAAAATTAGAAATACAAGTTTCTGTATCATGGAATGTTAGAGGGTTTTGTTTGTTTATTTTAATTAAATGTTACTTGTTTTTAGAATCTACCCTACCCCCACTCTGTAATTTCCAAGAAAAGAGTCTTTTAGAGACTTCCAGAATTGGCTGTGCTTTCAGCCATGATACATTCATCCAGACATAATATAGGATGTGACAACAGTACAAGAGTGGGATACATTAATTGCTTTCCTAGGATTTTGACATATAACAGATAAAGACATGGAAGATTTTAATAACAATATTAACAAGCTTGATTTAAAATACCTCTGTAAAACTTTATTCCCAAAACAGCATCCACAGTTGTTCTAAATGTCCACAGAATATTTACATAGGCAAAATGTTGATAATCCCCAAAGTAGAAGATTTATAACTAAGCTCTCATTCTCTAACCACAATACAATAAAGTTGGAATTTAATAACTCACTTTTTTTCTTTAAACAGTTAAAACAATTTAAGCATCCTAAAATTTTGAGTTACAGAAGAACTAAAAATTGAAATTACAGACTTTTTCATTTAAGATATAAAAGCACATATTTAAAACTTATGAGATGTGACTGAAACTATATTTAAAGGAAAATGTATAATCTTAAATATTGTAGTTGAACAAACTCAATTAGGAAATAATTGAAATAAGCATTCTAGTATGGAAAAAGACAACAAATTAAAGCAAGGCGTAATTAATAAAATGGAAAATATGTAAATTAATAAATCAGTTCCCAAAATTGATCAGTATAATCAAGATCTGATTCCTTGAAAGAAAACATTAGACCAAATCTCTGCTTATTCTGATTATAGTAAAAAGGATATCAACATTGGTGACACAGAAGGATATAACCACAAAGAAGTGATTTTCTTAAAAAAAATTACTGTGTGCAACTTTAGACTGATATATTTTAAAATCTAAATTAGATGGATTGTTTGTTAAGAAAATATAAAGAAAATTGACCAAAAACTTTAAAAGCGTAAGTAGATCACTAACAATAAAAATTGAAAGACTGTCAATGATCTACAGCCCCCTATGTGTCCTCCAGAATTTTTTTACTAATATATATTTACACTAAAAAGTTTGAGAGAGTGTGTTTCTTCATTCCCTTACCAACTATTGGTAGTATCAGTCTTTTTAATATTTGCTAATCTGATATGTAAAAAAACTAATTGCTTTAATATGCAGTTTTTTAATACTGTGTTTTAGGGATTGCCATTTACATTTCTTAATGCTGAGAATTACCATTTTTACACTTTGTCTGTTTTTTTGAAGATTTTTTTCCTATTCCTAAGAATTATATTGTATTTATATCATAATACAGGCATACCTCATAGAGATTACAGATTTGGTTCCAGACCACTACAATAAAGCCAGTATCACAGTAAAGCAAATCACATGAATTTTTGGTTTCTTAGTACACATAAAGGTTATGTTTACACTATACTGTAGTCTACTAAGTGTACAATAGCATTATGTCTAAAAAGACAATATACATATCTGAATTTTAAAATACTGTATTGCTTAAAAATCTAACCATCATCTGAGTCTTCAGTGAGTTATCTTTTTGCTGGTGGAACATCTTGCCTCAGTGTTGATGGCTGCTCACTGATCAGTGTGGTGGTTGCTGATGGTTGAGGTGACTGAGGCCATTTCTTAAAACAGTACAATAATGAAGTTTGCCTCATCATTGACTCTTCTTCACCAATCATTTCTCTGTACCATGTGATACTGTTTGATAGCATTTTACCCACAGTAGAATATCTTTCAGAATTGAAGTCAGCCCTCTCAAACTGCTCCTGCTTTATCGATGAAGTTTATGTAATATTTTAAATCCTTTGTTGTCATTTCAACAGTCTTCACCAGTAGCAGATTCTATCTCAGGAAACCACTCTCTTTGCTCATTCATAAGAAGCAACTCTTCATCTATTAAAGTTTTATCATGAGATTGCAGCAATTCAGTCTTATCTTCCAAGACTCCAGTTCTAATTCTAGTCCCCTTGCTATTTCCACCATATGTACAGTTCCTTCCTCTACCAAAGTCTTGAACCCCTAAGTCATTCATGGATGTTGGAATCAGCTTCTTTCAAATTCCTATTAATTTTGCTATTTTGATCTTCCCATAAATTATAAATATTCTTAATAGTATCTAGAATGATAAATCCTTTCCAGAAGGTCTTCAATTTACTTTGCCCAAATGCATCAGAGAAATCACTATCTATGGCCACTATAGCCTTACAAAATGTTTTTCTTAAGTACTAGGACTTGAAAGTTGAAATTACTCTGATCCATGGGCTGCAAAATGGATGTTGTGTTAGCAGGCATGAAAACAACATTAAAACTCATTGTATATCTCCATCAGACTCTTGAATGACCAGATGTATTGTCAGTGAGCAGTAATATATTAAAAGGAATCTATTTCTCTGAGCAGTAGATTTCAGCAGTGGACTTAAAAATATTTGGTAGACCCTATTGTAAGCAGACGTGCTGTTGAGACTTTGTTGTTTCATTTATAGAGCACAGGCAGAGTAGATTTAGCATAATTAAGGGCCCTAGGATTTTCAGAGTGGTAAATGAACACTGACTTCAGCTTAAGGTCGCCAGCTGCATTGTCTTCTAACAAGAGAGCCAGCTGTTCTTTAAAGCTTTGGAGCTAGAAATTGATTTCTCTCTAGCTCTAAAAGGCCTATCTTCTTACAATATAATGCTCTTGTCTATATATCTGTTGTTTAGTATAGCCACCTTCATAAATTATTGTAGCTGGATCTTCAGGATGAGGTGCTGCAGCTTCTACAGCAGCGCTTGCTGCTTTACCTTGCACTTTTACGTTATGAAGATGACTTCTTTCATTAAACCTCATGAACCAACCCCTGCTATCTTTAAACCTTTCTTCATAGAATTGAAGAGTTAGGGCCTTGCTCTGGATTAGGTTTTGGCTTAAATGAATGTTGTGTTTGGTTTGATCTTCTATCCAGACCACTAAAACTTTCTTCATCAAAAAGGCTATGTCACTTTTTTATCATTCATGTATTCACTGAAGTAGTACTTTAAATTTCCTTCAAGAATTTTTTCCTTTGCATTCACTACTTAACTGGCGCAAGAGAACCAGCTTTCAGCTTACCTCAGCTTTTGACATGCCTTCCTCACTAAGCTTAATAATTGCTAGCTTTTGGTTTAAAGTGAGACCTGCAACTCTTTCACCTGAATATTAAGAGACCATTGTATGGTTATTAATTAGCCTAATATCAATATTGTGTATTGGGACTAGGGAGGCCCAAGGAGAGGGAGAGAGATGGGGAACTGCTGGTCAGTGGAGCATTCAGAGTATACACAAAATTTATCAATTAAGTCTGCCATCTTATATTAGTGAGGTTCACAAGACCCCAAAACAATTATAGTAGTAACATCAGAGATAACTGATCACAGATCACTATAACATAAATTATTAATGAAAAAGTTTGAAATATTCCAAGAATAACCAAAATGTGACACAGACACTAAGTGAACAAATGCTATTGGAAAAATGGGACCAATACACTTGCTAGACTCAGGGTTGCCACAGACCTTCAATGTATTAAAAAACCCCACAGTATCTGCACAGTTCAGTAAAGCAAGGCGCAATAAAACAAGGTAGTACTGCCTACATAGTACTGTTATATACTCGGCTTTTTTATTTCTTTTATGGTAAGGATCTTCTCACCCTTAAGTATATATTAAAAAATTCTATTTTTCTTTTAATATTAGGTTAGGGGGCAATGCACTTAATCCTAATCCACATGGAATTTATTTTGTGTATGTAGGCGTTATTTTATTTTCAAATGTTGTAACTAATTATCAGTAGAGATTTTAAAATAAAGTGATACTCCTAAATTAATTTATTAGAAATTTAACATTCTCTTAAGCTGGTCTTTAGTCACTTGGGCTTGGTAATTAATAGCCATGGTTCTTTTGAAATTTCTACCCAAAATAACTGAAATATATGAATACCTTAGGAATAGAGAGCTCTGAAGAGGAAACTAATTCTGACCAAAATATGAAGGAGTTCTGTTTATTAAACTTGAAGTTAGATCAGAACATCCAAGTGAAAATATCTAACAAACATAGATATATCTGGCTTCATGAGTGTATCTTGAGTGAAATAAAGATTTTTGAGTCATCATTTATAGGTGATTATAATCCTTATAAATATTAAAGCCAAGAGGAAAAATATTTGAGAGAATGCAGAGAAGGAAAAAAGAGAGAGGACCACTTCCAGACCATGATGTTTTCAAACCTGATAGAAAATCCTTTGCAACCCATGTTGTCTGCTCTACCACCCTCTACAAGGTTGTCATGATCATTCATTAACCTCTGGTTTTTCCCACATATTGATTGAGAACTTTGGCTCTTGCTTCACTTTCTACCCCAAGCCCTGCCATTATCTGGGAAACTTTACTGGCCTGTTAACAGTGTCTTGACCTCAGTTCTCATTTTAACCATCCAGTCTTATGACTATACTTTGAATTTTGGCATCATCTAGACTTATTCTATCTCCATAATCTTTACTTACTCATGTAACAAAGAAAATTTTCTGAGTAGATGTTATGCATGCACAATGCATTTTTAATTTTCTGGGGAGGATTTTTCATTGTTATTATCTACCATACTTGCAGAAATAAATGACCAGTTCTGATTTTCTGAAGGTGAATAATAGACAGGTATCACCTGAGTTCCTGCTTTTGTGAGCTTTAATCTTGTCTCTAAGAATTAAATCTATGTTAAAATATTATTTTTTAGACACTTTGTGTCACTTTTTAGTGGTTAGTTTTATTATTGCAACTACAGTTGCCAGTTTAATCTGCACATAACTAAAAGCTTTTCACAAGAAAAGTATGTCTTTTGAGCCATAGACTATATTTCTAATTTTGACTGTTTTATCAGTGTGTACCTCTGGTCTTAAACTTTAGTGGTTATAAATGAAGTAGCATAAACCCATTCCTCTGAAAGAAAAGGCATCTCCCAGCAGGCACCTGGCTGCCAGGAGGTCAGCAATAACAATCTCTACATGAAGAATAGCCATATGAGGTCATGTAAGAAAGCATGGCCTTTTTCCTATATTGGATGTGTTTTCCTATTTCCACCTAAAAAGTAAATTGTTAATTGAAACAAGTTTTTTTCTGGGTCTGATGGTGTCGGATCCATAAATAGGGGAATGAGTCTCAACCTAGATCTTAATTAAACCAAAAAGTACTACACAAAGCCTGAAACATCTCCAAGTTTCTTTTCCCAGTGTGGAATAAGGCATCAGCAGGTGAGTTTGCCTTTATAATAATAGAAAATAAAATGGAAGCATCCAGTCAACATGTACCTCCTTCCGAGACACTCTGCAACAGAAAGCTTAAACCATGGTAGCTCATAATGTCAAGTGACTTGCAGTCACTTAGATTTTTATGTGTAAGCCTCATTGCAGAGAACCAAGTGGGCTGATCCACATCCAGGCCCTGAGGGATGATGAGATCATTAGAGGAGATACCTGAGCCTCTCCCATGGACTAAGGAAAGTGGACTCTTGTAGTTTACCAACAGCACCTGAATGAATTCAGCAAAAATGATGTTCTATCCATGGTGGCTTCTCAGCACAAATTGTCAGACACAATACAGGCCTGTGCAGTGTGATGATTGTTGTGACTCTAAAAGCCAACATGGCATGATTGCATGATTCTGACAGTTTGCACCAGGCTCTAGCCATAGAATGTATGTACTGCTTCATCATATCTACAATACCCAGTACCCACATTTCTGTGAGGACTGTCCATTCTTTATTATGTGAAAATGACATTGTTGCTCACCTACCATTTTTCTTGTGTCACTGAGTCAGTAATACAGGAGATGCAGGACCATAAAGTATCAGACACTTTTTCCTCCCAATAAGGTTTTGTAATCTACATGTATTTCACTGTCCAAAAAAATACATGAATAAATATTTTACAGCTTTTTTGAGATCTTGTGCATACCATAAAATCCATCTATTTAGAAGTTCCCTGATGGTGTAGTGGCTTAAGGCTTCGGCGCTGACACTGTCAGTGCTGCGGCCTGGGTTCGATTCCCAGCCTGGGAGCTACCCACATACCAAAAAGAAAAAAAACAAAACAAAAAAAACATCTATTTTAAGTGTGCAGTTTAGTGGGGTTTTAGTATATACACAGAGTTGTGCAACCATCACCCCAATCTAATTGTAAAACATTTTCAGCACCACCCAAAAACACCTTGTGCATATTAGCAGTCACTCATTTCTCCCAACTTCCCAGTCCTGCCCCAGTCCCTGGCTGTGATTAATAATGTTCTTTTTGTCTCTAGATTTTTTAATTCTGAACATTGTGTATAAATGAAAGCATACAATGTGATCTTTTGTGACTGTCTTTCACATAATGTTTTCAAGGTTCATCTATATTGTAACATGTATTCACTATTATGACCAAGTAATACTATTCCATTGTATGAATATATCATGTTTTATTTATTTATTATGGGCATCTGGATTTTTTCCACTTTTTGGTGGTTATTAACAAAGCTGCTGTGAACATTCATGTACAAGTTTTTGTGTGGCCATATGTTTTCATTTCTTCTGTGTATATACCTCGGAGTGGGTATATGCTGGATCATATATATAACTGTTGAACCATTTGAAAAACTACTAGACTATTATCCAAAGTTTTTTCACCATTATGCTTTCCCACAGCAATGTATGAGGGTTTACATTTCTCTACATCCTTGAAAACATTTATTTTTGTGTGTCCTTTTTATTTTTACCGCTCTAGAGGGCTAACTAAAAAGTGTTTTATCGAGAGGGGATGTATTTCTAGACTATTTTCCATTTTAAAATATTTACCTTTTTCTAGGCTTGAATTAACTTAATCATAGAAACAAATGCACACACCAAGGATCTTCACCTAGTCAGGTGGAAACGTGTTCTTTTATACCAGTGTTGCATACCATTACTGCATGTGTGCTCTGAAAGTACGGGAGATTTGCAGACTCGGGCTTGGAAGGACCCATCAATGCTTCCGCTGCTTCTACACCTGAGGTTCTCCAGCCTCTGCTTCAACAGCTCTGCCACTCACTGCTCATGGGTAGTTCGTTCCATTTGTCCAGTTATCAGAAGTTATATGACAAAGATCCAAAATCTGCCTGCATTTGATTTCCTTGCTCTGTTCCCAGTTCTGCTGTCTGAAGCCCCAGAAAATAGGTCTAATCTTCTACCACATAGGTCTCCACCTCCTTCCCTGAAGGGGTTTTTTTCTTTCAGGTCTTTATTCTTTGAACCGTTCCTCTCAGGTCATGCCTTCTACTCCCCTCTCTTTCCTGGGTCAGTTAAGTTTTGTCAATATCCTATTTTTAAGCATGTCTCTTTAAACTAAGCATGCTGTATTTCAGATGGTGAGAGCATGTTTTGTTTTGGGGTAATTCCCTGGCTGGGAATCGAACCCAAGCTGCGGCGCTGAGAGCACCGAAGCCTAGCCACTACACCACCAGGGAACTCCCTACCATTTATCAAGAGCATGTTGATAGAACCGATTTTTCACCTTCCTTTCTGTGGCTAGAACTCTGCTATGGCTTAACATGTTTTACTCCTGTTGAACTCACCTGAGCCATTAGACCTTTATTGCCACACTCTTCTCTGCAGGTTTTCGTTTTGTTTATTCTCACTTCTTAAACTGGTAATACAAGCACATGGTACAAAATTAAAAATGTATAAATGAGTATTTGGTCAAGAGTGTTCTTCCCACTCCTGTTCTCCAGTCACCCAGCTCTCCTTTCCAGTCACACAATGCATAGTTTTAGAGATTTTTAAACAACTTTATTGAAGTATAATTTACATACCATGAAATTCATTCATTTCAAGTGTACAATTATTTTTAGTAAATTTACAAAATTGTGCAGTCATTGCCACAGCCCAGTTTTAGAACATTTCTGTCACCCCAAAAAGGTTCCTTATACCTGTTTGAAATCGATCCTCATTACAGCCCAGATAAGCTCTAACCTGCCTTCTGCCTTTTCCGGACACTTCATATGATATAATTATATAATAGCTAGTCCTTTGCATCTGACTTCTTTTGCTTAACGTAATGGTTTCAAGATTCATCCATGTTGTAGTATGTATCAGTAGTTCCCTTTTTTTTTTTTTTGGTATTCCATTGTATGGATATGCCATGTTTTGTTTATTCAATTACCAGGTGGCATTTGGATTATTTAATCTTTTGAATAATATGAATAACATGCAATGAACATTGTGTAAATGTTTTTGTAGGGACATGTTTTCATTTATTTGGGGTAAATACCTACCAGTGGAATTCCTGGGTAATATGTTGTTTAAGTTTTAAGAAAATGCCAAAATGTTTTCCAAAATCGCTGTACCATTTTACATTCCTACCAGCAATTTGTGAAGGTTCCAGTTTCTGCTTCCTTGTCAACACTTAGTATTGTCCATCTTTTTTATTATAGATATTCTATTAGGTATGAAGCGATATCTTGTGATTTTAATTTGCATTTCCCTAATGACTGATGATGTTAAATATATTTATATGCTTATTGGCCACTCATATCGCTTTGGTGAAATGTCTGGTCAAATCTTTTACCCATTTTTAAATTACATATGTGGAATATCTCAATATTTATTTAGATTTTTAATTTTTCCCAGCAGTGTTTTGTAGTTTTCAGAGTGGTACCATGTAACTCTACAGATAAACACAGTTTTTACCTCTCCTTTTCCAATCTGGGTTCTTTTGTTTTACAGGTATTTTATGCATTAAAAAACAAATACCTGCATGTGTTTTCTACCCTTTTTCACCAAAATGGCAGCATACTTTGCATTTTGTACTTAACAATTTATCTTGAAAATCAGGCTATTTCAGTACCAAAAGTTCTTTTTTCCTTTTTTTTTTTTTTTTTTTACAACTGCAGAAGTGTAGTTTATTGCTGATCTGTCACATCTTTCTCACTAAACTTCCTGTACTTGTACTTTGTATTTTTTTTAAATAATAATCTCATCATTTTATATTAACTTTTTACTGTGTATAATATAAGTCCTTTATTCTTTCTAACACTTTTGTAATTTAAGAAATGTTGGTATTCTTTTTTCTAAATGGGGAAATTGGCATGGAGAGGTTATGTCTTGCTCAAGTAGAGACAGCTAGTAAAGGGAAGATTGGAGATTGGCTTAGGTCTTGGACTCCAGACCCAGAGCTTTTTCTGCCTCATCCAAGTTGCTATTATTCCTTTTGCCTAATGTGTGGGTCTTTACAAATTATTCATTGTTTGATTTGGACCATCATTCCTATTACTATTTGGGATGCTGACAGCCATTTAGGCCCTCCTAGATGTATGTTAAGAAGGAATAGCCAGAGCAAGCCAAATGACTGGCACACACTAGGTGCATAGTAAATGTTTGTTGTTGAATGTGAGATATATCACTCAGTAAAGGCCTCTCACTGTGTTGGTAATAGTATTTGGGTAAGAGTGTTTCAATCGGTTACGGTTCTATCAATGTATATTAACAGTCAACTTACATAACTCCATCTTGCCCTCAAAGATGTCATGAGAAGCTTTGTCATTTTATTAAAATCTAGTACTCTACTACTTTTTTTTTTTTTTTTTTTTTGGTTTGCCAGTTAGTGACCATATCTACTAGGAAAAACTAACTCAACAGGGCTTGTTCTGCCTGCCTTACTGATCTCTGGCTGAAATATGCTAATTGTTTCTTTCACCTCCAAATGCTTCAAATGATCAGATTGGTGATCCATTCTAAATTTTTTTAGGTCATCGATGTTAAACCCACCAGTTTTCAATGTTTATCTTTTTTTATTGTTAAATTTACTGGGGTGACATTGGTTAGTAAAAATTACATAGGTTCCAGGTGTACAGTTCTGCAGTACATCGTCTGTGTGTTGCATTGAGTGCTCACCACCCAGAGTCAGTTCTCCTTCCATCACCATGTATTTGATGTCCCCTCCGTCCTCCACCACACTCCCTCCCCTTTTATGCTCAGGTAACCACTAAACATAACGGTGTCTATGAGTTTTTGTTTTTTGCTACTTTAAGTTTTACATTCCACATGTAATGAAGTCATATGGTTCTTGAGTTTTTCTGTCTGACTTACTTCGCTTAACATGATCTCAAGATCCATCCATGTTGTTGCAAATGGGAGTATTTTCATCTTTTCTGGTGGCTGAGTAATATTCCATTGTGTAAATATACCACAACTTCTTTATCCAGTCCTCTATCAAATGACACTTTGGTTGTTTCCATGATTTGGCCACCATGAATAGTGCTGTGATAAACACTGGGGCACATACATCTTTGCAGACTAAGGTTTTCAAATTTAGGGGGTAGATACCCAGAAGAGGGATTGTTGGTTGTATGGTAACTCTTAAAATTTTTTGAGGAACCGCCATAGTGGTAGTACCAGTTTGCATTCCCACTAGCAGCGTAGGAGGCCTCCTTTTTCTCCACAGCCTCTCTAACAGATGTTACTCCTTTTCTTGTTGATAATAGCCATTCTAACAGGTGTGAGGTAGTATTCATTGTGGTTCTGATTTGCATTTCCCTGATAGCTTATGAAGTTGAGCATTTTTTTTGTGTATGTATTTTGGCCGTTTGTATAGTCTTCATGGAAGAAGTATCTGTTCAGGTCCTCTGCCCATTTTTTAATTGGATTGGTTTTTTTTGTTATTGTCGAGTCGTATGAGTTCTTTATATATTTTAGATATAGCTCCTTATCAGTGGCATTGTTTGTAAATATTTTCTCCCATTAGGTTGGTTACCTCTTTGCTTTGTTATAGTTTCTTTTGCTGTGCAGAAGCTTTTTAGTTTGATACAGTCCCATTCATTTATTTTTGCTTTTACTTCTCTTGCCTTTGAGGTCAAGTTTATAAAGTCCTCTCTGAATGCAAGGTCTGTAAGTTTAGTACTAATGTTTTCTTGTACACAGTTTATTGTTTCAGGTCTTATGTGGAGGTCTTTGATCCACTTTGAATTAACTTTGGTAGGTAGTGAGAGTTCGTAGTCCAGATTCATTCTTTTGCATGTGGTTTTCCAGTTTTCCCAGCACCATTTACTGAAAAGGCTTTCTTTTCCCTATTGTATATTTTTAGCTACTTTCTCAAAAATTATCTGTCCATATATTTGTGGGTGTATTTCTGGGTTTTCAATTCTGTTCCTTTGGTGTGTTTGTCTATTTTTCTGCTACTTCCAAGCTGTTTTGATTATTGAAGCTTTGTAGTACTGATTGAAGTCAGAGAGCCTGTGCCTCCAGCCTTATTCTTTTAATGTAGGATTGCTTTGGTGATTCGGGGTCTTTTGTGGTTCCATATGAATCCGAAAAAATTTTTTTTTTTTTTTTTTTTTGCTTTTTGGTATGTGGATAGCTCCCTGACTGGGAATCGAACCCAGGCCGCAGCGCTGACAGTGCCAGTGCCGAAGCCTTAAGCCACTACACCATCAGGGAACTCCCCATGAATCCGATAATTTTTGTCATCTATATCTTGAAAGAAAGCGGGATTTTGATGGAAATTGCATTAAATCTGTATATTGCTTTGGGTAGTTTGGCCATTTTAATTAACTATGTTGATTCTTCCTACCCCTGAACACAGGATATCTTTATATTTCTTTGTGTCTTCTTCAATTTCTTTTAATAGTGTCTTATAGTTTTCCATGTGTAAGTCCTTTACAGTCTTTATTAAATAGCAGTGGTAACAGGGAATATCCCTGTCTTGTTCCTGATTTTAGAAGAAATGGTTTCAGGTTTTCCCCATTCAGTATGATACTATTATAGCTGAGGGCTTGTCATACATGGCCTTTATTATGTTAAGGTACTTTCCTTCTATACCCATTTTATTCGTGTTTTGATCATAAATAGATGATGTCTTGTCAATGCTTTTTCTGCATCAATTAATATAATCATGGTTTTTATCTTTTGTTTATATGATGTATCACATTGATCTACTTGTGTATGCTGAAACATCCTTGTACCCCTGTAATGAATCCCACTTGATCATGATATATAATCTTCTTAATGCATTGTTGTATTCCATTTGCTAGTACTTTGTTTAGGATTTTTGTATCTGTGTTCATCAGAGATACTAGTCTATAGTTTTCTTTCTGTGTGTTATCCTTACCAGGCTTTGGTATTAGGGTAATGTTGGCCTCATAGAATGATTTGGGAAGTATTGCCTCTTCTTCAGTTTTTGGAATAGTTAGAGAAGGATAGATGTTAATCCCTCTTTGAATGCCTGGTAAAATGCATTAGTGAGACCATATGGTCCTGGGTAGGTTTTGAATGATTATATCAATTTCCTTACTGTTGATTGATCTATTTAGATTATCCAGTTCTTCTTGGTTCAGTCTAGGTAGACCATGTGTTTCTAGAAACTTGTCCATTTCTTCCAGGTTGCTAAATTTGACGGCATATGGGCATTTATAGTATTCTTATATAATTCTTTGTATTTCTGTGGTATCAGTTGTAATGTCTTCTCTTTTGTTTCTAATTTTGTGTCTTTATTTGTGTCTGTTTTCTTTTTCCTTTGGTGAGCCTAGCCAGGGGTTTGTCAGTTTTATTAATTTTTTCAAAGAACCAGCTTTTGGTTGCATCAATTTTTCTATTGTTTTTCTGTTCTCTATTTCATTTAGTTCTGCTCTAATTTTTATTATTTCCTTCCTTCTGCTGACTTTCAGGGGTTTTGTTGTTCTTCTTGTTTTTCTAGTTCTTTAAGATGCAGTGTTTGGTTGTTTACTTGTGATTTTTTCTTGTTTCTTGAGATAAGCCTTTCTCTTATTACTGCTTTTGCTGCATCCCAGTAATTTTAATATGTCATGTTTTTATTGTCATTAGTTCCTGTGTATTTTTAAATCTCTTCTTTTATTCTTTGATTCAGTCACTTTTTTAATAACGTTATTTAATGTCCATGTATATGTGGGGGTTTTTTGTTTTCTTTTTGCAGTTGATATCCAGTTTCCAAGCTTTGTGGTCAGAGAATACACTTGGTATGATTTCAGTCTTACTGAATGTGCTAAGGCTACCTTTGTGTCCCAGCATATGGTCTGTCCTTGAGAATGATTCATATGCACTAGAAAAAAATCTGTAGTCTTGTATTGTAGGATGGAGTGTCCTGTAAATGTTAGTTATGTCCAGTTGCTATAGTTTATCATTTAAAACTGATATTTCCTTATTTGCTTCCTGTTTGGATTATCTGTCTATGGTTCTCAAGGGCATGTATAGATTCCCTACTATAATTGTGTTTTTGTCAGTTTCTCCTTTTAGATCTGTTAGTAGTTGCTTTGTAAAATTTGATACTTCCTGATTGGGCGCATATATATTGAGTGTCATATCTTCTTGTTGTATTGTCCCCTTTATCATTATGAAATGTCCATCTTTGTCTCTTACTACCTTTTTTATCCAGAAGTCCGTTTTGTCAGATACAAGTATGGCTATTCCTGCTTTTCTCTGGATACCATTTGCTTAGAGTATTATTTTCCACCCTTTCACTTTGAGTCTGTATTTGTCTTTGTGGCTGAGGTGTGCCTCTTAGAGATAGCATATAGATGGGTTTTGTTTTTTAATCCAGTCTTCTGCTCTGTGCCTTTTTATTGGTGAGTTCAGCCCATTTACATTTAGGGTGATGATTGATATATGAGGATTTCCTAAAACCATTTTATTTTTTGTTTTCTGGTAGTTAGATGTCTCGGTTTGTTCTTTGCTTTTTTCTCATTGTCAGTTATTTTAGTTTGATGGTGTTCTATGATTTTTCCTTCTGTTTCCTTTTTTTTTTAATGTGTTTTAGTTCTGAATGTTTTTTTCAGCAGGTGCCATGAAGTTTATGAAAAAGAAAGTTTCATATATGCAGTGGTCCCTTTTCTTAAGCATGCTTCTTATGTCTGTTTTCTTTTAGTGATTTAAACCTTCACTTCTTCCCTTTTTATGTTTTTGTTGTCCCAACTTTTCCCCATTTATTTTGACTCTTTGGTTCAGGTTGAATGATCTCCTTTAGTATTTCCTGAAATGCTGGCCTTGTGCTGGAGAATTCCCTCAGCTTCTATAGGACTGAAAAGGTCTTTATTCCTCCTTCGTATCTAAAGGATAACTTTGCTGGATAGATTATTCTTGGTTGGTAGTTTCTCTCTTTCGATATTTTGAATACTTGATTCCACTCCATCCTGGCTTGTAGAATTTCAGTTGAGAAGTTTGATGACAGTCTGATGGACATTCTTTTATAGATTATGGTGTTCTTTTCCCTGGCTGCCTTGAGGATTCTTTATTTGTCTTTGATGTTTTATTTCTTCAATATGTGCCTTGGAGAAGGTCTGCTAGAATTCAGCAGCTAGGGGTCCTGTTTCCTTCTTGGATGAGGTTCTAGTTCTTTCCTCAGATTTGGGAAATTCTCATCTTCTATTTATTTGAGCAAATTCTGTGTACCCATCCCATCCTCTTTTTTTGTCTGGAATACCCATTGTTTTTATGTTGCTCTTTCTAATGGAGTCAGATAGTTCTTGTAGAGATCTTTCATTTCTTTTAACTCTCACATCTCTCTCCTCTTCCTTCTGTAACATTTCCATATTTCTGTGTTTGGTTTCATTAATTCTTTCCTCTATCTGGTTGGCTCTGTCTTTGATATCATTAATTCTTTCCTCTATCTGGTTGGATATGCTAGCTATTTCATTTTTCATTTCTTTTGTTGTATTGTTTATCTTCAGAATTTCTATTTGGTTCTTTTTTATAGTTTAGTTTTTTTATTAAAGTATTTCTTTTGGTTTAGATTTCCTTTCTCGGAACATTTAGAGGCTTTTCTGTGCTTAGCTGCCTTTCTTTGATCTCTTTGAGTGTTTCAGAACTGCTGTCTTGAACTCTGTATCATTCAGCTCATACATTTCCCTATCTTTAAGTTCCTTTTCTGGATTTGTTTTCATTTTCTTTCTGAGCAGCTTTGTTTCCTAGGGTACTCATTGCTTTTGGAGTGTTTCTCTTCCTGGGCATAAGGACTCTTCCCATGGTAGATATGAAGAGGTCTTTTTTCCCCCTAGTTGGTGTCACTACAGCATCTTACAATGTTTTCTCTTGGTTATTCGGTCTTCTCACACTGGAAGATTTTCTAGAAGGTGGGCTTCTCTGACACAGTCGCCTTGGTGTCAGTGCACCTCCTCTTTGTGAGGAAATGGTGGACAGTTGTATTTTATGTCGTGGAGATTTCAGTGCAGGCAGAAGCTGCCACACCTGTGCTTCACAGTTTCCCTGGATTCCTCTGCTGGTTTCAGCTGTAAGAGTGGGGCGGAGTTTGCTGGGAAAGGCGCAGGTCTGTTTGTGGCACAGCTTAATGGTGGCTTCCTGGCTGTAGTTAACTGTATGCAGGCACTGGGTGGAGTTTTGAGGTGGGGGAACAATTCTACTGGAGCCCTAACTTGTCCAGGGCCACACCACTCTCCATCCGCCAGCTAGCTGCACAGATCACCCAAGCCTTGCCCTGGCCACCAGCCTAGGGCTCCAGCCGCCTGCACCTCTGCTTTTGTTGGTTCTTGGCCTCTAAGCCGTTCCATTCGCACTGCAGCTTGGCCTGTGCTCCCAGTACCCCACCTCACTCCTCTGCCAGTGTCTGGGTCATGCTCCACTGCATGTCTCCGCACTGCTCCCTTCTTTTCTCTTGGGCTTGCCTCCCTTTCTTTGGCCTTCAGGTGTTTTTCTTGTGATGAGTGGGTCTATCAGCTGATGCTATGTGTTGCTTAGGGATTCCCTTATTGGAGTTGTTAAATTCATTGTATTTTCCAGGAACAGAAGTTTTAAGAGTCTCCTCTCACACCGCCATCTTGATGACATCTCAATGTTTATCTTTTTTAAATTAAAATATTTCCTGTCCCCAGACATCTAACATAGCTCCTGTCCTCCAAGATCCTGTTGCAAAGTTCATGAAGGCCCTAGAATATATAGTTTATCAAGTTCAATTTCCTTTCCTGACTTGGGCTTCAGTTCACCTCTACCAAACTTGCTTAAGGACATAAGCACCTGGCATTTACTCAAAATATAGATGCCCATACCACTCCCTAAGAGATTCCAGTTCATTATTCTAGGTGAGGACACCTCCCCCAGGAGATTGTTATAACACACGAGTTTAAGAAATACTGTTTTTTATATTTTTTCACCTATATTTTGTTAATTTTTCTGTCATCTGCTAATATTCCAGCATTATCTTCAATCTATGAACTTTCCCTTCATTGTTCCACTTGCTCTGAACATAACTAAAAAGGCCTTTTGGGCTCTTTAATGCATTTTGCAATACTCCTCTCATTCAGGACTTCTCATGGGCCCTTTCAGTGCTTTGGCACTTATCTTTGTGTAAGTATCTGAGTCTGATCTTATTAGAAAGCAATCTGCAGCACATTACTCTCTTTGACTATCCCCAACCTTCTATCTCTCATCAAAATATTTTGCAGGTGTCAAGTCAGAATTTCATTCTGAAAACCCACCAGGCTAATTTTTGGCTAGCATCCTCTTGAGAGTTTTTTCAAGTCCTAGGAATATACCCAGGGTTTTGTTTGTTTGTTTTGGTCTTCTGGGATCAGCTCAGGCCCTTACCCAACTACAACAGCATTCTCCCTACCATAAATTATATAGTATCATGTTCACATTGTCACAGGCTTCCTGGAAATTTTATTTCAATAATTTGAATTGGATTAGAAAGGGCTCTTATTAATGACTTTGTAAGTTTTCTTATCCTGTGGATAATTAATTGTACCATTGACTGCAACTAGTGATAACAGGGTCTCTTGTTTTTTTTTTAGGTGGAAAACCGTATGATGTCTTCTGACTCTATTTCATCTTCTACCAGTAGTTTCTGGAGCTCAAGCTCTACCTTTTGCAACAACCAAAATGTACAAATGTTAAACAAGGGCGTGCAAGCAGGTAAATTACTTGAATTTAAACCTTTCTTCCTATTGAAATACAGGTACCTTTTAAACATGATAAGAGTTTAAATGACCTCATTCATAATAAATGAAAATTAGAACTATACTCAAATGCCATTTTTCACCTATCAAATTGGCAAAATGTCTAAGTTTGATAGCCAGTTTGTGGGCAAGAGTGTAAGGAAATAGCTACTCGTACATTCTAGTGGGAGTATAAGTTGGAAGTACAACCTCTATGACAGGCAATTTAGCAGTTTTTATCAAATATCAAAATTACTTTCACCCAGTACAATTACTTTTGGAATTTAGCCTACAGATATACTGTGCATATGTGCAAAATGACAAGTATGTGGAATTAACCATCAAAGTATTGTTTATAATATCAAAAAATTAAAATCAACTTAGATGTCCATCAGCAATCAAATAAATGATTGTACATCCACATAATGAAATCCTACATAGGATGACGAAGTTCTCTCTACTGATATGGCAAGATCTCCATGATAAATAATTAAAAAGAAAAAGTAAGGTACAAAGCAGTGTACAGCATGCTACTACATGTAATTAAGAACTAAAGGAAGTAAGAGAGTTGCCTGAATGTGTACCAAGAAAATCCTTGGGAATCATGGGTTTATAAACTGAGTGAATGGAGAATAGAAATGGGAATGAAGCTTTTTATTTTATGCTTTTTTATATCTTTTGATTTTTGTGAAACAAAAATAAACTTTCCCCTTGATTTTCCCCCCTTAAGTCTTGTCTTCATGTCAACCTTTTCCTTACCTGGGTTACTGCCAGTAGGACACAAGTACTTACTGTCTTTCTCACTTGGGATCAGAACTGAAATCCTTTACCCATTGAATCTATATTGGTAGTTCTTTCCCTCTAAGACCTAAATTGACTTAGAAATAAAATCTCTCTCTCTCTTCCCTTCACCTTCCCTCTCTTCTTATCTCTCCCTTGCACATCCCCAACCCACCCAGCAAAAACAAAGCCTGCAGTTTTGAAGCCTTAAAAAAATTTTTTTCACTTACTAACTTGAATGCACCTGCCAACTAAGTCCCAAAGCTGCTCTCTGAGACATCTGTGATCTTTCCCCTCAGGTAACTTGGAGATTGTGAATGGTGTCAAAAAACACACTCGGGATGTTGGGATGACTTTCCCAACTCCAAGTTCTAGCGAGGCTAGAGTGGAAGAGGACAGCGATGTGACATCTTTGTCGGAATTAAAAACAGAGGAGAAAAGGCTCCTTACCAGTTATCTTAGGGACAAAAAGTTAAAGAAGAACAAGCAGAGTTGCTGTGAAGGTCAGTTTCTAACTCCGTTTTGTAGTAGAAATTCTAGTGAATTTCAAGTCTCTTGCAGTGCTAAGATTCTTTGTTTCTAAATGACTATATTGTTTACCCCATTTCCCCCCAGCACCACCATGGTAAAACACAAAACAAAACAACTTTTTAAAGTACCTAGCACTGCAGTTACAGGCATGCCTGCAGTGAGGCAGACTCCTGGGCATCACGGGGGACTCTGACAGCTGAGTCTGCTGAGAGCCTATATTGTGCACATGTCTCTGATAAGAAAAATGAAAACTTTTTTACTTACTTAAAAATATTTTCTACAGGAGTTTCATGGTTTGTTCCTGTGGAAAATGTAAAGTTTGGTCCTAAGAAGGAAAACCTGCCCAAACTTCGTGGCCCTGGTATCTCCTGGTTTGCCCCAATAACCAACAGGAAACCCTGGAGGGAGCCACTGCGGGAACAGAACTGGCAGGGTCAGCACATGGACAGCCATGGATCACTAGCAGGCTCAGGCAAGGAGCCACTGAAGCCATTTGTGAGAGCAACCCTGCAGGTACAGTGACATCAAGTTGATTTAGCCTCTGTTTAAGGGGGAAGGAAAGGTGAGATAGAAGTTAAGTCTGTGACTTGGCCCTCTTAAGTGCAGTCATGTGACCCTTGTTTCTAGCACCTCTGTAGTTCATCTGTTCTCACTCTCATCCTTAATCAAAGGCTGCCTTAATGTGTTAACTATTTTAAACCATGCACCACTCTCAGTATCTGGGGACAAGGTAATAGAAGGGAGATGTTGTGATGTGCTCATTGGGTTTATAGCTGCGTGTGGAGTGCTCTGGAGGCCGCATGGTTGCATCAGCCTTATATTTGTTTCTTCATTTATATAACTCCTATTTCTCTTTAACACAGGGTTTTAAAAGTGCCTGTTCCCTTCTTTATATAGCCCTTGGGAGCTAAAGGAAATGTTACTTAATGATGTGTATTTGTTTGAGGGAAATTTAAAATAGCACAATGGGCTGAGCTCTATTTCTTTGACATTTGTGAGAGTTGTAATTGCAACAATCTTAGTTCTTGGCTTATTCCGAAAGTATTTCTTTGATCCTTCTGATTTTCCTTATGGAGCTCTCCCCCACAGAGAGTTGTTAGATTTTTCATCAACTCAAGATATTTTCTATAGAATAGAAAATATCTTTAGAAACTCACTTTCGAAATCTGTTGGTCAAGTACTGTTTTCCTAGGACCTTGGAGAGGAGACTACATCATCAATGTGAGGATGGGGGCTTTTTCTCCTTCTCAGGAATCCCTTCAGCTTCACAGACCTGACTTCATCTCCCGCTCTGGGGAGCGCATAAAACGCCTAAAGTTAATAGTCCAGGAGAGGAAGATGCAGAACATGTTACAGAGTGAGCGGGAGGCACTGTTCAACACTGTGAAAGAATGGCAGGGCTACCGGGACTCCCCACTCCCTAGGAGAGGTACGTTCTGGTCCCTTGCCTGTTACCAGGTAGGAAAGGCAAAGTCTGCTTCTTGCTAGGAAGCACTGCTCAATGCCTGGCCAGTTACATGGACAGAAAGTGACTTTATGGTTGCTGAGAATCACATCTCCTCAGGTACAGAACATGCCAAGTTTAGCTCTCGGCCCTTTTGTGATCCCAATAAGCCCAGGTACTCTTGCCCTGTCACTGCATCCTAAAACAGGAGTGTGCAATGAGCATTGTGTTTTTATGAACCAGCTCTCTGTGTCTGAGCAAGTTAGTTCCAGAAGGAGTATAATGCTTTTTTCTTTAAAGATGGGACTGGTTCCAGGCTCACTTCCCTCATTAATAATAATGGTAGTGGTAGTAGTAGCAATAACAATAATAATAATAGTAGTAGTTATGTAGCCCTAATGTTTTACCCAGATCTGTTTTCATTTAATCCTTACAATACCTCTCTAAGGTAAATACTTTAATATTTCCACTTTACAGATAAGAAAACTGAGGTAAAGACAGATTAAGTACCGTGCCCAAGATTACACACCTAATAAGCTGGGATTTGAACCCAGGTGGGCTGATTCCAGAGCCTGTGCTCTTCACAATTATGTTAGATGTAAGACCTCAGTAAAATAATATATGACAGCTGTGAAAACTATAAAGTACTATCTAATGCTGTCATCACAACCTTACCTACAAACTGAGTGGTGTTTTCAATTTACACTGTCTAGTCTGTGCCACAGAGTGTTGAGTCTTTGGGAGACAGGCTACTACTGTCACGGTCGTCGTCTTCTAAGCCGGCCTTGGCCATTGCTGACCACCTAGCACTGTCAGCTCACAGTCGGGGCACAGAGTCCTGACAGCTTCCTCTCACAGTTCTTGCACACCACACCCTTCCTTATCAAGTCACTGTCTGCTGAAACCCCCTTCCTCTCTTGCTTAGGCTCTCTGGCTGCCCAGAAGGACAGGCCTATTGGAAAGAAGGAAATGATTCAGAGGTCTAAACGGTAAGGCCAAAAGAGTAAGAGTAATTACAAAAGCATGAAACAGTCCACCAAGTGGGCAAGAGCTCTGGCTTGCCCCCAGATAAAGGCATTCTGCTCAAGTTAAAACGTAAGAAAACTAGTTGTGAAAGTAGTTTCTCACTAAAAAATGAAAGAAAACTAGGTAGCAGATTATGGTATGGATGACTCATGTACAAAAGATATGAAGAATCCTCCCCAATTTTTATTATTAGGCTCATCTTTTTTAGGAACCTAAATAAGACTATTTTGAAACACATATTTATTTGGGGCCTTACTCTTTACGTAATCCTATTTCTAGGAATTTATCCAATACAGTGAGAAATAATGGAGTACTCTCTAAGACACATTAATAAATTAAGCTTTAAAAAATCAGGTTTCAGAAGCATGTGTATGCTGCTACTATTTATCATCTTTAAAAAAATATTTGTGCTTATATAGATGCAAATACTTCACTATGTATAGAATTATCTCTGGAAGGACACCCCAAGAAACTGCAAATAATGATTGCCTTTGGGAAAAAGAACTGAATGACTGGGGTACAGAGGTAGACTAATTTTTTGCCTTTTTATACTTATTAAATTTTGTGCTATTGCACGCCTTAGCTATTATTTAATTAAAGATATGCATATATTGGTAACAAGAATGCCATGTTAAGAGTTACCTTTTAGGGGTTCATTAGCTACCTCCTTAAATAAGAACAGTTTTATGGTCAGCATAGTGCTTGAAAACAGTTTATCTTAGGTAATTAAAGCATTCCTCTTGAAATTTTTTTTTTCTAGCTATTTAGTAAACGCTTTCCTTATAAATATTCAAAGGGAGGCTTTAATCAAGTAGTTCTCCAGGTGTGGTCATGGACCTCTGGGAGTTGCTGGGACCCTTTCAGGGGGTTTGCCAGATTAAAACAAATCTCAAAGTAGTGATAGGATGTTCTGTGCCTTTTTCACTGTGTTGACATTTGCACTGATGATGCAGAAGTAATGGGGGGGAGCAGTAAAACTGTTGGTGCCTTAACACTATTTGAGACAGTGGCACCAAACTGTGCTGGTCTAGTAGGCATTGTGTTCTGCACAGCCCCCTACCAACACTAGCAGAAGGACACAGCAAGCACTTCTGCTGCATACCGAGACTGATGATTAACTCAAGGAAGAGCACTTACACCAAGCTTTCTGCTCCTGTTTTTCAAAACCCACCTCAGGCTTAATCACCTCTCTGGTCTTCCCTGACCTCCTTCAATCAGAATAAATTTCTTCTTTTCCTGTAACTCTATAGCATTTTAGAGATATGATCATTATTGTACTTTTCTTTTCCATTATTTCCATTATGTTTAATAATAGAATGGTAATACCTGTTCATTATTATCTTATATTAAAAGTAATATGTATTTTTGTGTATAGAATGAAAAGCCATTTATCTGCACCCATTCATCCCTCCTCCTTTCCCAAAAAGTAACCAGTATTAGCAAGATTTTATTGTGTTTCTATTACCTGTCTCCCCTTCCAGATCATAAGCACCCCAGGCAGGGTTCCCTGTGTGTAAATGCCTAACAGGAGGATGGGCACACAGCAGGAGCCCCAGAACCTGTTTGTGAGGGCCTGAGTGGCTAAGCTTAGAGCTTAGGGAGATGAAGTGAGAAGAGCTTGTGTACCTCTGTAGTTTGGTAACCTCACTGGTTTTTGTCTTTCCACTGGTGCCATTTCTAAGGATTTATGAGCAGCTTCCAGAAGTACAGAAAAAGAAAGAGGAGGAAAAGAGGAGATTGGAATATAAGTCGTACCGGCTGCGAGCCCAACTCTATAAAAAGGTTAGTCAGCCCAAGAGCGGGATTGATTAGGTTTATCAGGGGAGTGAACATAAGCTTGTAATGCATTGTACTGCTGCTGAAATAAGGAAGATAAAATGTACCTGTGGCTAGCTTTCAACTCTAAAAATAAAAAGGCAAATATAAAAAAGGCACCTTCCAGGCATACACTTGGAATGAAGCCAAATCTCATCCTTTGGCATCAGTTTAGATATATGTCATGGCAGAAATGTTCAAACCTCTTAGCTGCTGGGTTGTCATGCCAGAGTCCCAGAGGATAGCTTTATGTCCCTGTGGGTAAATCATCATGTACCTCTAGAACTTTTTAAATAAACTGGAAAATATCCGAGTGTAGCGTAAGAGTTGTTAATAGCAGCTTACGGCATCAGAGCTGCCACCACCATTTCCTGCCCACAGCCCTAGCAGGGCCCAGAACCTCACGGGCCAGGGAACTTGCTAGCATTCAGTTCCTTGAAAAATGTCCTTCACTGCCCTCATGTCCTTCCTAACCCCCTCACTTCACCTCCAGAAGACTCTGCAGGTCAGAAACCAAAAGCTGCATTCATACCAGGTCAGAGTGGGATTGAAAACTGCTTCTGGAGCAGAACCCAGAGCTTGGGCTGGGCTCCCCCAAGTGGGGAGGCTCCAGGCACTGCATGACCTGTCTGGTGTGTCAGCATCAGGCCTCTCAATGTGCTTCTGTGTTTGTGAACTGATGGATAGAGTCGAATACCAGGATTATAGATTATCTGTATCTGTATAGAAATAATCGATATTGACTACAAATCATCTTTCCTTTAACACTTCAGGAAGTATTTTTTGTGTAATTACTATAGTTTCCGTATGTGGGTAAGATAAACAAGATTTGGGTAGAAGCATACTGGTCTCTTCGATATATTTGAGGTAAAGAGTGCCTGTCTCCCTCTGACAGCAAGTGTTTCTAACTTCTTTCCTGCCTTTCTTTTCTTCCACAGAAAGTCACCAATCAGCTCTTGGGGAGAAAAGTTCCCTGGGACTGACATAAGATTATTTTCCTGAGAGCCTTCAAATTTTATTTTATCAACCTGAAGAATCACAATTCTTACTTTTATGAGTCTGGTTTAATAAAATTAACTCTTTGTCCACGTGTAATTTAAAAGTAGTGACTTCTAAAGAGTCTGGGGCAGAATGGTAATTAAGTAATGGTTTAGGGGAGTATTTTCTACATTGGCCTTGCCCACAGGGATGTTTGTTACAATGATACTATCTCTTAATTCCAGCCAAGAATTAGTTCCTTTTTGTATGTGTTTTTATACTTTTAGAAAATAAATGACCTCTTATTGACTCATGGCAAAGCAAGCAACAGAGAATCATTTCTTTCCCATCTGGAGATGTTCAGGAAGCTATGCAGTTGTCTCCCCTGAAATGTGTGGGGAGCCTCCATCTAAAAGCATCAATCAAGGGATGTGGGCTGTGAGAATTAAATGTGGCCTCTCTTTAGAAACACAGTTCAACAGGGCAAGAGCCCTATCATGGGCATTATGGAGAGGGCATCCTGTTAGGACACCCACTGAGCACACCCAGAGACCTTGGATCCCGAACCTCCCTTAGCCTCATTGCAACTGCCCCATGGGCTCTGTAGGCTGGGAAGAAAGGCCACTGGCCTTTGGTGAATTTTCCTTCACCTGCCTTCTTGTTTTCAGGATTGAAGGCTCAGACCATTTATCATCGCACATGGAACCAGTGTTTATAACCTGGAAAGCCACTTCTGAAAAGCACAAGTTACTATATGTGATAATGCATATGAAGCACTTCGTCCTGTGACCTGGATGCACAGCGAAGGCCCAGAGTCAAGCAGGGGAAGGTGCTAAACATTCTTATTTTAAGTTCAGCAAAGCTCCAGCAGGGCAGTAAGGCCAGTTACCTCCCCAGGCTTCCTGAGAGGCCACATCGGAGAGCAGGCCCTGCCACCATGTGCAACTCAGAGCTTCCAAATGGTGCCTTCCTAGACGGCCTTCCTAACTCAGAAGGAGACTGACTGTGAAGAAGGCTTCGGGGAAAGAACTACTCCTAGTTCTTCCCAGTTAGGCTGGGCAAGGTAATTAGTCACTTTGGACCAGTTCACCGGTAAAATGAGAGGGTTAATGTCATTGCCAAGGTTTCCAGACAGGGCAGGGTTCGGCGGTGGTACACCCAATAGAAAAAAAACACGCGGAGCCGACATGGGGGACCATAAACACCAGCAAGCAAGCCACTTTATTGCGCACCTGGGACTATGTATTCTAACAAAAGTGGCATCGTGCCGCATCTGCCCAGTAGCAGTTGTTTGGGTTTTCATGGTTACATAAGGCAGTACATGCGCAGTAACTGTCAGCCCTAGCAATTCCTCAACCCCAGACACGGACTGATTATGCCAAGGTCAAGCCTGGGCGGCGGGGCCTGGCTTTAACCCTTTACAGTGGGCCTGGCTTTAACCCTCTGGGGACTGACAATTAATATGTCTAAGCGTCTCAGCTCTGAAAGGCTGTGACTATGTACATGTGTCACGGGAAGTTATTATTCAGAATACAAACAAAAAATGATGGTTGTTTGGAATCCTGGGTCTGCAAGGAAATGCAGTAGGACAGAGTCCTGATGAGTGTGATTCTCTTTCCAGCTGGGCATTTAGGTTCAAGGTCTGGGGAGTCACAGGTGAAGGCTGGCAGCCCGCTCCTCATAGCCCCAGCCAGAACACGCCTTGAGTATGCTACCACGGGTGCCCTGGGGAGAACCCGTGAGCCTCCCCACCAGGTTCATTTAAACAGGAAATCTACAGACTTGCTCCCGCATTAAGCAACATTTCCCCAGGCCACAGCCCCCGGGCACAGTTGTGGGGACGGGGGTGGGAGTGGGGCAGAGTCAAAGCACAGTGTGGGAGGGGTTGCTGAGTTCTCATAATGCGGTTTTCCTTGGCTGAGTGCTGCTTGCAGAATCTAAGCATTGACCTCACAAGTAATCCTAGTTCCTGTCCCAGAATCTCCTCCCCCCACAACTCAGGATGGTCCACTCACTCTGCCAGCATAGATCCAGGCTGAGCCCCTGGCAAAAGCCACAGAATCACCACCTCTTGCTGTCTCTCCTGTGGCCATTAGGCTGCTCTGCTCCCATTCTCCACCAGCTACATGCACCCCAACCCCCTTGCCAGGACCTTGCTCTGAAAGTGTCTTTCCACAGGCCCATCAGGATCTTGAACATCTTGTTTTATTGGTTTTTGTTCTCGCATGGGTGAAAGAAGCCCAGGCCCAGGCTGAACCATTGCTCTCAGGCCCCACCTGTCCTCATGGGGATTCACTCTTGCATTGCTTCTTTCTGGATCTATAGTTTACACCTGACCTGAGGCTTACTGCCCTCTGTTCTCCTGGAGGTTAGGCTCCAGCCTCCTCAGCCACTCCTCTTCCCCAGGACAGCTTCTCTTTCTGCCCACCCACCCCACAGAGACCTCCAGTGACCTCAGCTTATGCAGTGTGGGCTCAAGGAGTGCATGGAGAAGGCAGAGTGTTAATTATAAATCACAATGCATTTTGTGTCCCAAAGATTGTTAGCCAGTTATTACAAAGCTGGCCCAAGCTGAACTGTGGACATGGTCTTCATCTTTACCTCTTTGGGAGTTGGATGACTTTATAATAAGTTTTATTTTGACTGGCTGTGAATGCTTCTTGATAGCCCTTTCCCAATTTCTCACTAGATATGCATGAGTATGGGCTGGGTGGGGCAGGGAATTGTTGGCCTCTAGGGGACATGCTTCCTTATCTCAGCACCCCCATCCCTACAACTCCCCAAGATAAAAATCCTGATTGAAACTCCAGCACCTCACCCAATGCTGGGTCACTTTTCAAATCTGACTGGGTTACATTTTAGGGGGTAACAGCCACAAGGTGCATAGATGCGGGTTCTTTATCTTCATCGGCAACCCTGGTCCTCCTCCTACCCTACTCCATAGTTGGCCGGAGAATACCCAAGTGCAAGCCAACTCCTCCTTACACATTAGGTTAAGTTCTTTCTTCTTTTCCTCCTCTCTTTTCTCTGCTGCTGGTAACTTTACTCCAGATGGTCTTCTTGGAGTTAGAGAAAATAGAGCCCTTTCAGAGGTCAGCCCAGCTTTCCAGACTTCTGCCTGGGGTTTGGGCTTCAACATGGCCCCAGAGAGTCATGACCTGAGTCACATATTCCATTATCATCGCAGTGCTCACCCAGCCTCACCATTGCTCCCCATCAGACAATGTAACATCAGAATTAAGTCCAAAACCTCAGCTAACCACGGAGCATCTGGGGCTGGACTAAAAAAATGCCTACTCGATAATATCATATTCATGAGACGGGCTGAAAAAAGGTGAGAAAGTGTTTATTGGGCCCCACTGATGGCCCCTAACTTAGGGCCAGGGAAGAAACCAGGGAGCAGCCCTCATACTCAGGAGACACACCTGGTGCCATCTTATGACAGGCAGGTGTCAACTCCAGACCCCAGCAAATAACTACGAGAGAAAACCCATTGTTTCCTGAATCTCTCACTAGGTAGTAAGCTCCGTGAAGGTAAGAATCGTAACTGCCTTGTTCACTGGGTTTGGCCAGGCCGAACATGCTATGTAGGCACATGTTTGACTTACTAAGGATTTGTTTAACGGCACAGTCAGTCTGGATTTGAGGCCAGAAGCTCCGAGAGAGGCTTCAGGGACCTCTAATTGATAGGTTATATGAGGCACCTGAACGTCATGAGGATGTATGTAAATCTCTGATGGAGTTTGGGGTTGAATAAAGGATAAATAGCAAAATAGATACATATGGTGAGTTCCCTGGTGGAGTAGTTGCTAAGGCTTCAGCGCTGTCAGTGCTTCAGCCTGGTTCGATTCCCAGCCAGGGAACTACCCACATTAAAAAAAAAAATAGGTACATATGTAATTTTGACAGAAAATAAAAACTTTAAAACATTAAAGACTTGAATATGAAAGGCAAAACATTAGAAGTAAATATAAGAGAGTACCTCTAAGATGTCTGAGGCACACAAGCACAAACCATAAAGAAAAATACTGATAAATACAATTGGTAAAATGTAAAAATTTTGTTTGATAGAATACGATAAAGTCAGTGAAACTATAAGGCACAAATTGGAGAAGATAATTGCAGCATACATAACCAACAAAGGATTTGTAGCCAAAATATATGGAGACCTATGAGTCAGTTTTTTAAAAAAGCAATCTATGGGAAGATGAGTTTAATACCTGAGTGGGTCATTACACAGAACAAACATAACTGGCCTGTAAAAATATGCAAAATTGCTCGCCTTTATTATTAGGGAAATGTATATTTTTAGAACAAAAATACCTTTTTACACGGCAAAAACTTCTAAGTCTGGCGGCACTTAGGTGTTGACACTGGGTGTGGGTCAAGTGAAATTCACATGCCGCTTGTAGGTTTTGCATTCACTCTACAGCCAGCAGTTCTAAGTACATGCCCAGGGAGGGCAGGGGAAAGGGCACACCAGCTGTCAGCCCCAGAAAGGTTCACAACAACGTTCATCATAAGCAAAGAACTGGAAACAAGCCCGATGTCCTTGACAAAAGAATGGATAGATAAAACGTAGTATGTTTATGCAACACAATTCTAGACAGAAAAGAAAACAGCCACACACATCAACCATGATGAACCTTAGAATCTGTTGAGTCAGAAAAGGCAGAAGAAAATTGTATGACATCCTCATTATAAAATTCAGAAACAAACCACATCATATATGGACATGTAGGGTTTTTTTAAAAATTTTCAATTGCAGTTGACATTTAGTATTTTATATTAGTTTCAGGTGTACAGCATAGTGATTAGACATTTATGTAATTTATGAAGTGATCCCTCTGACTAGTCTGGTACCCACCTGACTCTATACATAGTTATTACAGTATTATTGACTATATTCCCTATGCTGTATTTTACATCCCAGTTACTCTTTGGACACATGGTTTTAAGATAATAAATTGTTGAGGGGTTCCCTGGTGGAGTAGTGGCTAGGCTTATGTGCTCTCACCACTGCAACTTGGGATAAATTGTTTAGTTTTGTTTAAAAAAAAACAACACGCAGAATAGTGAATACCTCTTGAAGATGATGTGATTAGGAAAGAGTTTCATAACAAAAATAGTGACTCCTTCTTTACTTGGGTTTATGGGCATTCATTTTCTTATGTGTTATAATTTACATATTAATATATGTATAAAATAGTTTTCTAATCTTTCAATAAGCAGTTTGAACAAACATGAATAGTTAAACATAATTTCAAGCTCTTGTAAACAATACTGCTGTGAATATCAGGATTCAACTTCATCCTCACAGAATGTCCTTTGTGAGCCTGCTTAGTGGGAGGGTTCCTTCCATTACACTAAAGATAAGAACTTGGATCATTTGACTGTCCTGATCACCTTTGGTTGATTATACTACATTCTACAAGACTCACTTTTTATTAAAAACCCAGGCTCCAATAAGTAGAATTGTCCAGCCCCAAGTAATCAAAACTCCCAACTTGATTGAGTTAAAATCTGTTCGGCCGCTGGGCCCCGCTGTGCACCCTCTTGGGGAGCTGACACCTCTCCTCCCACAGGAGTTTGTGGAGCTCTCTGGCCCTGAATGCAGGTCTGCTGTGTGGGTCTGTGGGGGTGGGCCCACAACATGGCTTCCCACTCTGGCCCAGGGCGTCCATTATCTCCAGATGACTCTCTCTTGGGTGCTTTCATGGGTTCTTCTGAGACCCTCACCTGGAATACTGAACCATAGCTCTTGTGATATAGGTGATAAGTTTTCCTCTGGCCACTCCTCTTTCTCCTCCCCAAATCTGTTTTCTGGTAGTCATTTCATGGGGACTCAGTCTTTGTGCAGGACTGAAAACAGCTCCATTCTGGCCTCGTGTGTGTGTGTGTGCGCGCGCGCGCGCACCTGTCCCACATCTTGTACTCAGAAAACATTCGTGCATCTTCTGTCCCAGCAAATTCTGGGAATGCAGGCCAATCCCAAGGCCATAGCCCAGCTGAGGCCCCACACACACTCTCTAAATTTCTCTGATGTGAATCCACGGAACCTCTCCAAGTGCAGGGACTACATATCAAGCTGTCTGTGTAATGAAGGCCTGCTAAGATCTGCAGTCGTGCACCTGCATCATAATCCTTTCTGAACTGCCATGGCCCTGTGGTAAGTGAATTATCATGGATTAGCCGACTCTTCTGGAGGAAAAGGCAAAGAATGTGGCGGAAGGTGGTAGGGGTGTGCTCGGCAAGCCCAGGACTCTTGGAGTTGCTCTCCTGGTATTGGCAATTGTGATGAGGAGCCCTGGAAGACTTCTGTGTCTGAATCTCAAAGTCCACGAGATAGAGCTAGGCATCCCTGCACCCCTTCCCAGAAGCCCTAGGGAAGACAGAGGAAGCCATATGAGAACCCCCATCTCTCCTACCTCCCAGGAACGGGACACACCCTCCTCAAGGGCATGTCTTTCTGCTGTTGCCTGAGGGGTAGCAGGGCACAGCCACTGGGAGAAGACATAGGGTCAGAAAGACGTGCATTTGATCTTGATTCCATTCCTTTTTAGTTGTTTGACCTTGGGCATGTCACTTAACCTCTCTGAGCCTCTGTTTCTTCTATAGAACAAGGTAAAATGAAAACCTGCCTTCTGAGGTTGTGTATAAAGTATCCTCTCCTATACCCTCCTTCCCTCTTTTTCTGACTCCCCTCTCAGCTTCTTGGTACATTTGGGTGATAGAAGCAGCCAGAGCACATGTCCCCCACCCTTTGGTCCCTCTCCCAGGGACCATATATTGCAGGAATCCTGTTTTCAAGAACAGGTTTCAACAAAGTCTCCTTCCCCTAGATTGCAAATTTTTAGGCTGCTGAGGTGGCATAAGAGCCAACCACACACGGAAAATGAGACACAGAGGAAGGACTCACTCAGAGCACTGTCCTTCTACCTGTGTCCTCTCACCTGCTGTCACAAAAGCCTTGGGTGTCCAGGGTGGCTTCAGCCTGGCCTCTGCCCTCAGCCTCTGACCAGCAACCAGGAAGATTGTTCAGGGCCTGCTGCACTTCTTGGGAGCAGACCCTGAAGGCCACCCCATTGGCTAGCTCTTGGACGTTTATTTGTTCATCATAAACCTCAGTATCAAGGAGCTGAGCTATGATAGCATAGGGAGCCTGTTTTCCATTCACCTCTGTGATTCCCTGGAAGTATCAGGGAGATGTGGGCAGGGTGATAAGCAGGCTCTGGAATAGCCTAAAAAGGAGGCAAGGGCTGTGAGGAGTCTCTGCAGCTTTGAGTGTGTGTGTG